>KB664255.1:3968590-4074157 GCA_000349025.1 Anopheles minimus | reverse complement strand
ACAAGAGCCCACGAAACCTGTTTGACCACATCTTGGGACTTTTAACGTTCGACTCCCCCCCCCCTCCCCCTCCCTCACAAACTCCAAAGCTTCATTCATTCCCCCCCATATTAATAATATGCATTTGTGTGCGTGTGATCCGTAAAATCCGAGTGGTAACACCCCACGCAACAACGGCGTTTGCGGTCAAGAAGTCATAAATTCCCAAATAATAGAAGAAAAAGCGAACGCCAAAGATCGCAAGGGAATGGGAAAATCATCCAACCATTGCAGATCGAAGTTGGCAGGGAATGAAAGAATACCTCCACACAAACACACACAAACACAGAGACAGACGATCAAAAGAACCTGCCTTTTTGCTCTCTTTCGGTGGTTGCTTTTGGGATCGTTCCTTCATACTCGGGGCTTCCAAAAAACAAAAAAAAGGGTAGCAGGCGTTTTGTGATTGTTTCACTTCTTGATCTTGCTCGATCTTGCAAACACCGACGCAGGTACACACGCAGTTTGTCCGTTACGGGACGGAGACCGGTTGTGTGGAAGATAGCACATAAATTCTGTAGCAACACCGGCTCTCCATTGCCGCTCTGGAGGTTTACGTTTTCTTCTACTCTTCCTTCTTTTTGTTTACTTTTATACAATTTACACGGTGTTGTTTTCATGTTCTGCATGTCTCTTTCTTTCTCTTTTCGTTCCTCTCTCATTTACTGTTTTCTTTTGTGCCGTTTGTTTTTTTTTATTTTAATGTTTCATTCACCCTCACTTTTGGCGTTTTTTTTCGGTTCTATTTTCCTCTTCAGTTTTCTGTTCTTGATTGCACCTTTTTTAACCTTTTTTTTTCAATGTAAGTGCAGGTCTTTTCTTTTTCCTTTTTCCACGTTGTCCACTATATTTCGTTTCGTAATATCTTTTCAACGCTTATGGTACCTAGGGTACCACCGACTTTCAATGTTTCTGTTGGTTACAGGAAAACATTACCGTTCTTTTGGTTGCGTTATTTGCCCGTTCAATTTGTACGTTTTCATGCTGTTAGGCCACGAACTTAGATGCCCTTTTCTAGTACGTTCTTGTTGTTCAAAAAGGGAACTCGCGTCTGCCCATCCCATTACGCCGGTTAGGGCGAACTGCAGTTGGAAAGCTTTCACGCTAATGAATAGAAATAATTCCTCATGGTTTGTATGGTGACCATATGGTTCCGCACCGTTTTGTGGGGTAGTTTATGAAATGGCCATGCTATAGATTGAGGTTTTAATGAGTAAAAATGCGGTGTTTATACGTGGCCAAGTAAGATATATATGGAAAATGACTCATGATAGACGACCCAGTATAAATCCCACCAAGCTTTTTTGATAGAATCAATCCGCTTTCGGCGTTTAGACATTTGATACTCGTTTTAAAGAATACAATTATTAACATTGTACAATAATAATAACTTCCCAATAGTATAACTTAAAACATATATGTTGAAACACGCTGTTGCTCTTTTGTTTTTTATTCAGTTGCCTTTTTCCGTCTCCACTAAACCAACTATTATTGTTCCACCTATCACATTGGCAAATCGTGTTGTCCTCTTTATCGAGCGTATAATAACATGCATCCACCGTGAAAAGCGGAAGCGCCGGTTCGCCGTTGCAACAACAACAAAACCACACAAACACAGAGACAGAGTCCAATTCCAAACAGAACGCTTCCTCAGTAAATATTGACTACATCTTCCGAAAACCGGCACAACTTTCCCCTCTAATGTGGCCCCATTTGTCGTTCTGCCGGTTGCAAACTGACACCAATCGGTTGGAAGCCGTAAAGAATAAACTTCTCCATGGCGAAAACATGATATCGAATGAAAAAAAAAAACACGTACACACAACCGAAAAGGAACCCAATTAAATTGCTTGCTAAACAAACGTTCTTTTGGAGGCGAGCTGTAGACGATGTGACCATCCTTTATCATTCGGTGCTCCACTTGAGCCCTTGGACAAGTAATATTCCACCTTACCGAGGCAGTTTTCGATGAAGCGCGTCAAGAATGGCACCATGGAGTGTGTGAAGGTTATGCTCTTATCGTAGCAGGAACCCTTTCCTTATCGGTTTGATATCGATTTACCAAACTGTGTACGGTGGTTGATTCACGCTTGGTTGAAGCATACACTTGACCCGTTTTATGTACCCTTTAGTATTGGGGCGAATACCCGAAACCCTGAGGTTGGTTTATTTTTGATTATTTGATTAGCGGATTTATGTCTCACGTTCAGGGACATTGTGATCGGTCAGTATTTAATCAGTCTGGGAATGTACATCATTAAAAGTTTACGGCTTTACATTGCTGGCTGGTTGTTCCAGGTTAAAATAGATGAAGAGATCTGTATCAATTGAAAAAGCATAACTGTCTTACCCTCTAAAAACCGCAAAATAATCCACTAAGCGAAGAAAAAAACGTCTGGATGCGAACCGAGTGCACAGATAGATGCCCAGAGTGTGTGGGAAACAGCCGAGTAATCCTGGGAACAATTCCATTTTTAAACCTTTCCCTTTTCGCTTGATGTTATTATTAAAGCGGTGGGAAGATTAAGAATCAATCGAGGTTTTGCTAGAAACCTGAGAAATGTCTTCCTCTTTTGATGTTCGTTTTGTTACACCGATATAAACTTTATGTAACAAGCAGCATTATAATTAATGTCTCACGAACGAATTATAAGTGACCAGCACAATTTAAAATGCAGCGTCCGTAGCTTCACTTTGCTGAACAGAGTCGTCGCCCATTAACCTTAGCCAATGGTGGGATCAATTAAATTAAAGCCCATCTTCCTCGAACGTATGTCCACGGCACCGTAGTGTCATTTCTTGGAGGATTTCCCAATTCGAGCACCCCACCCCGGCCAATGGTGACGATGTCATGACCCAATTAATAAATCGTCATCGTTAACGAAGAAGTACTCAGCCCGAGGGGTTCGGGCAGATGGGTTGAGTCAGCAGTTGGCGGCATCGTTCGTCGTGTCTAATTTCATTTAAACCTAACCTTCTTACCCTCCGAAGACCGATCAAGACCTCAATTACGAAGTGTCCCGTTGGAAAGGCGCGACTACGATCGTTTGGGCGTCCATTCAGTAGTTCGCGCTGCGTGATTACTCATCCATTTCCGTCCATTCCATTGCAGTTGATTCCGGAGCGATCGTGACCTGAAACGTGTGGCGATACAGTGTGAGATGACGAGTGCAATGTGCGATACAGTGTGCGTGTACCTGCAAGAAATTGGATCCGGTTTTTGCGCTTTTGTTCGAGTGTGACGTAACACGTCTACGGTTGTAGATGCCGTCTGGAAGTGCGTCTATTAGTCAGAATCCTAATTGACGGTGGTACGTCGCGACGACAGTCCCGCCAGTGAATCCCAGTGAACAGGTGCCTCAAAGGAAGGAAAGAAAGAAATAAAGCATAAACATAAACGACGTATAAAAGCGAACGAAACGAGAGTGAGTGTGTGACGTTGTGATTACGGCGGAAGGTAGAAAACGTGCCAACCTTCGGCCAACGTCGATGAGTCCCGATGACGCTGTCTCGGGAGCATCATGCATCGCTCCTGCTGGTGATCGTCGTGATCGCGTCCGTGTCTGTCGGGGTTTGTGACGGGCAGTACTATACGACGCGTGATCCACGATGGTACTCGCGGGAAGGTGACTTCAACTACAAAATTCCAAACCCGGGCGATCCAGACTATCGGTAAGTCATGGTTCAGTGTAGTTCGTGTGCTCAGTAAGATCGTGCTAGTTGAATGGTTGTGTTTTTGTTAGGGATGAGTGCTTTTTTGCCAGAAGTCACGTCCCACGTAATTGGCAGTGTGCTTTGTGATACAAATTATCAGTTAAATTTTAAGATTAATGATTTTTCAGTGAAATTCAGGAACATACAGATAGAAGTGAAGTGATGTATTTAAGGACCAATATTCTATTGGGAGTGATTATAGTTTTGTTGAGAGATACTGAGTTACATAGTTCCAGCTCCGAGCGGTTTGTTTTACATCTATCTTTTACTGTTCTTTTTGGTTAAGGTTCGCATGAGAAAAGTGTCCCTTACTGGATTGGATTGTTGGGCAGAATAGTTAAACAAAATCTCAAAAAGGTCGCAGAATGTAATGCTCAACACTAGGAGAGTAACTTCAGTCGGAGTGAATACCTGATTCTTAGAGATATGTTTTGCAGTTTCAGAAATAGAATATTGGTCTAATGAAATAAAGACCCTTATTAATGAAAATAATCCAATATGTCCAAATATGGACGACCAATTCTTCAAATGTGAAATTCACCACTTTGAGTGCTCTACACGGTGTGAATACCTAAATTTTAGGAGCTCCTTCTAAGTTCCAAAGAAAGCATATCAGCTTCATAATACCTTGCTACGTTTAGGAACTAGTAGACATATAGTTCTAGGATCACATCCCTTCGAATCAGAAGAGGAACAAGTCTTTTGAAGGCCCTAAGTAGAATGAAAGATGGGGTTCTCACCAATAGCCCTCATACACTACGTTGGATTTGACGACAGAGACCGAGAGGAGTTGTAAACGCCCATAATCTGTGTGTCCCTTACATAAAGATGAGCTAGAACATCTTCTGTATATCGTACAGAAGACTCCATTTGGACTACATTCCTCGTAACCCTTCTCGTTTGGGCTGAATGGTGATTTGTAAATTAAGAGGTAGATAGTCAAATCTTATCTCAATCATATCTCGATGCTTAGAACTATCTGGATATATAGATAACATACATAGATACAAGAGCAGCAGTATCATATCTTCTAATGTAACATATTTTAAAAGTAAAAAAATCGTTTAATTTATTCCCTTCTTTTTCCAGAACTTACACGTTCAACAACCGTCGATACGGCTACTACCAACCGAATGGTTACGGCCAACAATACCCGGGACAAAGTCTTCCTGGGCAGTATCCCACCAACACCGGTCTAGGCGATGATCGCTTCAAATATGATCCGGTAAGATCCTCCTCTACACGATGTACATCAATCCACAGAATTTACAAACCCAACTCGAAGAAGCATAATGAATTCCACATGGTACCGCATTCATATAAATCAGCACACTTCCGATACCATACCGATGGTACCATCAATCGTTTGTTTCGCTTTCAACAAACGCTGATATTAATATGCTTAGGTAATCCAACACCAACAACCACCCAACCTACCCAACCCCCCATCACTGACCTAGATTGTACGGGGCCGCCGATCATGATCATGTTGCGGTTATGCATTGATTAAGGTGATGTACATGGCAGAAAACATACATGAAAGAGAAAACATTCACGACCGCACCCCCGTTACAAGACGGCGAAACAAAAAAAACGGATGCAGTTTTCTGCAACAAACACAAGACGCATAATTAACAATCTGTGCACAGAAAGATGTGCAACAACGCGCTGGGAGTTTCCCTTTCAAACGCGCCATCCACCCGTTTAGTAGACGGTGGCCTTGTTCTCGCTTTATAAATGAGTCTCGTTGTGAGGCCAAACGAACCGACGCGATCGTTGCGGATCTGACTTGCCCGATTCTAGCGGCTGTCGTTAATTATCGACACGTCGATCTTGGCGCTAAACGCATGATCGCATTCCGTACTAAGTGGATGTAGACGTGCACGAAAGTATCTGTTAGCGATTGTGTTACCGAGCTAATATATTGAAAATGAAATTAGTACCAGATGTTGGAGATCTTCATTTCCTTTTTTATTTCTCGCAATTCATCTTCGTAATTGTTTCTGCCTTCTTTTTTAGACAAATCCAACACTCGCCCAGACACCTTTTCCCGGTGTTCTCGGTGGCTGGCGGGAAGATCTCCAAGGTAAGCTGCGTCGAGATTCGATGCAGCTCGAGCGTGACGTGTTCGTGACGACCAACTACGGACAGGTGCAGGGCTTCATCGTCTACCTGTACGACAATCCGGACCCGAAGAACTTGTACCGTCCGTGGCACAGCAATGTCGATCGTATTATGGGCAAGTGCTCCACGTTCCTGGGTATTCCGTACGCGTTGCCACCGACATTCGAGGGACGCTTCAAGCCACCACGACAGCATCGTGGCTGGCAGTTGGTGCAAGCCGTCGACTATGGTCCTGCATGTCCGCAGCCGGTGCAGTATACGGGCGCCACCAAAGGCATCCGCGACATGGACGAGGACTGTCTGTATCTGAACATCTTCTCACCGAATGTAAGTCAAACTGTTCTTCGGTAATGTTGGAGATCTTTCCCTGATCAAGACGTTCCTTGTTACAGACACAAGCAGGCGTCGCTCAGCGATTCCCCGTAATGATCTACATCCATGGAGGGGAGTTTGTTCGTGGTGCTTCCAACACCTTTCCGGGACATATGCTGGCGGCGTTCTACGATGTCGTGGTCGTCACTTTCAACTATCGTTTGGGAGCGCTCGGGTTCCTGTCCACTGGAGATGAAAATTCCCCTGGTAACTACGGCATCCTCGATCAGATCATGGCCGTACGGTGGGTGTATGAAAATATCGAATCATTCAACGGTGATCGTAACTCGATCACACTATTCGGTCCCGGTGCTGGCGGTGCCTCTGCCGGTCTGCTAATGGTAGCTCCACAAACGAGGGACATCGTAACGCGCGTGATCGGACAGTCCGGGTCTGCTCTGGCCGATTGGGCACTGATCGTGGACAAGTGGCGGGCACAGAACACAAGCCGCGTCTTTGCACAGAACGTCGGATGTTCGATTGAAACATCCTGGAAGATGGTGAACTGCATGCGCAATGGGCGTAGTTCGTACGAGCTGGGAAACGCTGAGTTCCCGCCACATGTCGGATTATTCCCCTGGGGACCTGTACTAGAGAACAACTTCACCTTTCCGGGCGATAGTTGGTACGAGGGATGGAATGAGCGCGATTGGCACTTTTTGGCGGAAACTCCAGAAAGTTTGATCCGTCGGCGGCACTTCAACCGGGGCCTGCATTACATGAGCGGCGTAACATTGCAGGAGGCCGCGTTTGTGATTACGAGCAATAAATCGTTGGCACCGTATTTCGAAGTAGACGAACAATTCTTCGACCAGAAGGTGCGTGAATTGGTGCTGAGGTATAACTACACGCTCAATCTGAATGGGACGTATGAGGCGATCAAGTACATGTACACGTATTGGCCAGATCCGAAGAATACTACCTTTATACGGGAACAGTACATCAATGTGAGTAAACGGGGCGATCTTTCCTAAAGTATCCAAAAACATTAATCTCGTTTATTCTTGTTCTTTTTCTGCAGCTCCTGTCAGACTTCCTGTATCGAGCACCGACGGATAAGCTGATCAAGCTGCTGGTCGAACAGAATGTGCCCGTGTACAGCTACGTGTTAAACACCACCATCGAGGGGCTGAAGCTGGCCGAATGGTGTAAGGTGCCCCACGACATCGAACACTACCTGCTCGCCGGTGCCCCATTCATGGACGTTGAGTTCTTCCCACGCCGTGAGCGCTTCGATCGACTGATGTGGACAGACAACGATCGAAATATGAGTCACTTCTTCATGAAGACGTACTCGGACTTTGCGCGGTTCGGTAATCCAACACCAACGCAGGTGCTTGGCCTTTACTTCGAGAAGGCGCGGAACGGCGAGTTGAAGTATCTCAATCTAAACACGACGTACAACTCGACGATTATGATGAACTTCCGGCAGACGGAGAGTGCCTTCTGGATGGAGGTAAGTTCACGAGCTAATAATCATAGCTGTGACACAATTGTGAAAGTTTTCGTTTGTTGCATTCCATTATTAGTATCTACCAACGGTTGTTGGCGTGCTGATACCGACCTATCCACCAACGACAGAGTTCTGGTGGGAACCAAAGGAACCCCTGCAGATCGCCTTCTGGAGTTTAGCAGCTGCTTGTCTCATATTGCTGGTGCTCGTGGTGATGTGCTGTATGATGTGGCGCAGTGCAAAAAGGTACTACATCTGTTCTTCCGCCTCATAGTGACCGCTGTAAACGCTCATGTTTCTACTCTTCTCCCACAGAGAATCTGATCGCCTCTATGACGAAGCTGTGTTCGGGATGGACAATCCCGAATCGGAGCGGGATACGGTGATGGAAAACAACATGCTACAGGCACAACCGCTCCGTGGTCCATCGGGTAACATCTACGAGTACCGTGACTCCCCGTCCAAGTACAGCAAGATGCCACCGGACGGTGGTTCCATCCGGTCGCCCAGCAGTCTCGGCATGACGCAGGTCACCGGGAAGAGTGGTCTAACCGGCAGCCAAAGTTCGCTACGCAGTGCCATTTCGATGAAGGAATCAACCTCCATCTCACCGCCTCCGTCGAAGGAGTCCAACTTCGATCGGAACATCAAGTACGCCGGTGGAACAGCGTCGGACGTGCAGACGGAATCGATCCAACGCAACGGGAAGTTCCCGAGGTCCGATTCGAAGAATCTGCTCGCGACCGAGGCTCGATCGCAGCGTGATCTTGGCGGTGCAACCTCCCCGATGAGTGAGACGTCCATTACAGCGGGTAGTGTACTGGGTCGCTCACAGCAGGTGACTCCCGTTCCATCGAGCCGTGGTGGTGGCATGAAGAGTCACAACGCTAGCCGAACCAACCTGATCGAAGGCATTCCCCAGACAGCGGTTTAGTGAGACATTTTTAGATGTATTTTATTTTTATTTTATGTTTTTTTTCATTTTTGCTTCAACCTTTAACACACATGTTGTGTAAAAGAGAAGTTTTATCGTACCACTACACCCCATCACATTTGAGTGTCGAGTGTTCGCGGAGTCCTTCAGGGAATTGGGTTTTTTCAATTTCAAACATCCTGTAAGGTGAGCCAACAGCATCTCAACAACGTCAAGCATTAGTTTTAGCGTTCGGCAATCGTACTATTGTAGCCCTGTAAGTCCGTTAGAACAAGCTAGACGATTAAGTTTTAAAGCGTAGCCTAAGTGTGGGATGTTTAGATCTACAATAGATTGTCCCAACATCCCAGAGCGTTTTACGTAAGCGTCCGGGCACAAAGTGCCTTTAGAGCAATGGAGCAAACGAATATTTGTCGTAGTTAGCCTTCCCCTTCTTAGTCGATGTCACAGACGCACAAGCGCTCTATAAATCGACGTGTTCCACCACCCTTCCTTACCCCGTATGACTTTTAATTGTTAGCTAGGCGTTTAGGTTTACGACTTACTTTACTCGTGTTACGTGTTTTTTTTTTAAATTTCCATTTGTACATATCGATGCATCTCGTGTTATCGTGTTCAGTGTATCCGTCCAATTGCGTGTTTAGTTTCATCACCGTGACCAAACGTTCATTTCATTACGTGTAGTGTTGTGTTTGTCCCGCGTGTTTAAAGCTAAGCTCTAGATGTTAAGCATTTAGCTTAAGCCTAGTTTATGATACGACATTGCCTACCGCCTAGGCGTTTTTAGTTGCTGTTTTCTGTGAGCTTATTTCTTCATCTTCCTTGATCTTCTTGATCCGTGGCAGATCGTTGCAGGTAGCATTTATCAGTATACTTATATTTTTGGGCCAAACTGTGCAAATATTACCGTATTTCGGGAACACCGGCGGGCCGGTGTAAAGGGGCGTGATGATAAGCTTTTATCCGGAACCGCACCTGTTCGTCGGTTGTTCCCTTCTACTTTACAAAACCTTATTAAGATTAGTTTCTACCACGTGTCTTAGTAGTTTACTACACTTACGCTTAATATTCGACGCTGTTTTGTTTTGTTATTTTTCTTATGCTTTTGCATTCCTTCCTTATCACTAGGCTAGTTCGTAAGTGGTCTTAAGGCTAAACGTACGAAATGTTTTATTCCCCAAAAGAGAGTTCAAAAACAACAAAAAACCAGCGAATGTTCTTGTACATATAGTTTCGGTTCGCTTCATACTTACCAATTAAGTATTACGTGATTGACACAATGTAGCTAGTAACCCCGAGCGCGAGCTTAGTGTATTTGTTTCTACGGTTGTAAAATCCATTTGTTCGTAGCACTGGCGTCTAGGTTTGTCGCTGCCACCTTTTGGGAGCTGTGGAAAGAATGTATGAGAAAAAAATTGAATAAATTTTATTTTAAAACAACAAGCAAATTTTGCGTAGAAGACTTTATTTACGGTTCTCTTGGCATGATGAAGTTTACCATTTTTAAACTATAAAGAAAGATTTTTAAGAAAACAAGTGTAATGAAAAGAAATTTACAATAAATTGCCATCGAAAGATCCGAAAGGTTAAATTTTTTCTCGAAATTTCGAATAAAGGTTGTCGTTCATGTCATTTTTCTTATGTACTAAGTTATGTGTTACATTTTACAAAACATTTAATTCCATTTTCATTTCTTTCAAGTCCATACACTTAAAAATACACCCTTCATGAAAGCTGAATAACCCTGCATTTATGGAACAAAATGAAAAGAGGCAAGTTATTTTCACAATACAATTTAAAATTGGTTTATTAGTAAATCAGTTCATTATGAAAAATGTATAATACTTGTACATATTTAGATTATAAAGATTCCTACACGCACTTATACGCATTTCGAGATTTCCCACAATATTATTAAGAATTAAGCAGATGAAAACCTACGTGGCGGAAAGCTTTAAAGCTTTCGGCTACATTTCACAACTTGTATTCAATGTTGTTTACGATTTCGATTTTCTTTTCCCTTTCTCTTTTGTGTTTCCTACGCCGGATAGGAAAAGTCGACATTTGGCCAAATATTTTGAACGAAAAAGATTATGTAAAAAACAGTACCTGAAGCCCAATAATTGTCTTGGAATCGGAATGGAACGGCAATCAAATGTCTTACGATTATCGTAGGATAGGCTTTAATAATTTTAGTTGTACGTATAATAACTAATAAATGCATTTTTTAATAAGGCTTTACTTTATCTATTTTTTCCCATCGAAAGATGGTCAGTCTTGCGTAGAACTTATAAATGCAATATTTCATTCCATTTGAATCATGAATCTCCCATGCTCCAGAGTGAACTTAATGTTGACTATTATCACATTTTTTGTTTACATTTCTCTATTCTACTCTACATCCATTTTGCAACACACTTCTTTCACTCGATTTTCTTCATTTTTTTCATTGTTTATTTTTATTGATTTCATTTACGAACCTTTTTCTCTGGTTCTTACATATGGGTGTTAGGTCTTAGCACGGTTTTGAGACTACAACATCTAAATATTTGACTACCATTTCTGGTTCCTCGTGACTGCTCTCCCCGCAGAACAATAATCAGTCCTGCATACGAAAGAGACTGACTAAGAGACTAAGATGTGGTTGGGCTTCTAAACTACCACCAGTCCTGGGTTCGTCCAGTTTCATTGAGATAATTCTGACTATTTATGTACAGTGCAATAAATAGTTCAGGATAGAGACATCGCGCGCAAAGGCTAAAAGTCATTTCATACATATTATTGCGATTTCCTTTACAAAACTGATGTGACAGGAAAATTATTACTGATGATTTACATATTTACATATATAAGCTTGTTGAAAGCTAATTCTTCTTGGGTGATCATTACACCAATTAGGCACCTACAGTACTAAGCTAACATTTAATAAGCGTGTGGCAGTCGCATCAGGGATGCTCGGAGTGGTTAAAAGACAGCGAAATATCACACCACTGTGTTCAGTAAGTCGTTCAATTTTTCTTTAGCTTTTCTCTAACCATTAGTCCTTGATTATGTTCCTTTCCTTTTATCTACAGTTCATTGTAATGCATACATCCGGTGTAAACACTGTTGTAACTTGATGATATTTTTATGTAAAAATTATTTATAACCACAAACAAATATTAATGCTGTCGTTGATGGAAGTTATGTGCGTACGAAGAGCTAACTATCCTTGCTCCTCCTTGATTGCCTGAACAGCAGGGACCTACTAAAGAGCAAGCACAGCGGATATGCGGACATAACTTCCGTCAGCGACATGTATCCCTAACTAATTGCACTCCACTAGAAGCTGGTTAGGTTATAAGTCTTATATTCAGCACACTATCGAGAGTGTACGTTATTTCCCGGGCATTAGTTGGTGCTCCATGCTCCAGCAACCATTACACTTGATGGCAATGATATTAACTGGCTGGTCATAGATCATAATGTGGTACTATTCAAACAGAAATCTTCCAAAAGGTTTAGTTTTCATTAGCCATTTCTTCACTTACTAACTTGGCACTCCAAACCGCTACGTTATCCCTAACTAATTGCACTCCACTAGAAGCTGGTTAGGTTATAAGTCTTATATTCAGCACACTATCGAGAGTGTACGTTATTTCCCGGGCGTTAGTTGGTGCTCCATGTTCCAGCAACCATTACACTTGATGGCAATGGTATTAACTGGCTGGTCATAGATCATAATGTGGTACTATTCAAACAGAAATCTTCCAAAAGGTTTAGTTTTCATTAGCCATTTCTTCACTTACTAACTTGGCACTCCAAACCGCTACGTTATCCCTAACTAATTGCACTCCACTAGAAGCTGGTTAGGTTATAAGTCTTATATTCAGCACACTATCGAGAGTGTACGTTATTTCCCGGGCGTTAGTTGGTGCTCCATGTTCCAGCAACCATTACACTTGATGGCAATGGTATTAACTGGCTGGTCATAGATCATAATGTGGTACTATTCAAACAGAAATCTTCCAAAAGGTTTAGTTTTCATTAGCCATTTCTTCACTTACTAGCTTGGCACTCTAAACCGCTACGTTATCCGGCTTTCATTGGCGGATGCTTCAACGTCATCACTCTACCTCAGTTTGGACCCATCGCGCATACTCTGTCCATGTGGCTGGCTTTACGGGCTGAGTCGTCCGGTATCATTCACATTACGTGATCGTGAACTTCCTCATACAACTTGTAAAAAATCTTCTGCACTACGCAAAACATCCTACTGGGCATTTTCCTGTCGTCATTTTTGGACGGGGTGCATGCCTCAGAGGCGTATATAGAGAAGATCCTCAGACTATAGGATATATTTAAGAGTTAGGATATTAGGATAGATTAAGAGTTAGGATAGTTAAGATTTAGGATATTAGGATATTTTCAAGAGTTTTAAGCAGGGCTGATTGTATTGCTTTATACCTTGTTATAATTAACACCCAGAAGTTTTCAGGCACGTGCACGAACATCCTCTGGTAGGCATATTCTTCGTAGGAGAACCATAAATCAATGACGTCTATATCATCAGCGTCTGGATTGATTTGTAGTAGATAGTCTCCGTTGTTTTCACCCCGGTTTTGCGGATGAACCTTACGATACGATTGAGATCGTAGATATGCTAGCCATTTTCCTTGGCGCAGAGCCTTGATAGTAGCAAAGGAAACTGAGGGGGATTTACATCCACTTTCACCTGTTATCAATCTGATAAGTCTGGTAAACTAAGCCGGGATTCCACAGGAGTTTGATGCATCGTATAATGTTACCCTTTCTATACCTGTGGCCTTGAAATCAATGAAGAGATGGAAGTAGTAAAGCTATTGCTCCCCCACCATGGCTTCAACGGTTATCATTGGTTGTAAATTGTAAATAAGTAAAATTTGATATCAACACCTTAAACTATTATCAATTACCCAGAAATCCTGTGGTTGGACCTTGTCAGCAATTTCACTGTGCTATAATGCTATAATTCATATAATTTTTTCTCTATACGCTTTGTTTCAGGCTTCTGTATATGACTGTTATATAAGCAACGATTAGTAAACAAAATTGCTTCTATTAGTTCATGAATCTTTAAGGATAACGTCCTGTTTAGTTGAGATTTGTACTGTATGAAATCGTATGAACATTTTTGCGCTTATATGTCGTAAGGCCTACGCTTATCCACGTTGAGGCCAAACAGGTATGGATGGTTGTGTATATGGGAGATTGAATCAAATAATATTGTTATCACATTTGTATAGCACTGATTTTTGTTTAATTTCTTCACATACTCTCGGAAAAAAAAGATTCAGTTTCTATGCTAGCCGAATAAAACAAACAATGGTGTCTGGCTTTCAGAACTCTTTTAACGTAGTCTCCATGATGAATGAGAGATGATTACCAATCGAATGGATATAACACTTGTGAAACGAAGAAAAACATAATGAATATTGTACATATAGGAATGTAAAGGAATGATTAGTTTGTTATACAAGCGATAAGAGACCGTTAATGAGTAAATTGGGACTGCATTTCACTGCTAGTAAGTTAATGGGAATGGGACGCAAAACGCAAGGGTTGTACTGCCTGCATCGGTAACTCGTTGGAAGCAGTTTGGAAATGTATCTGTTTTTTGCGCAAAGGGGAAGGATTCACCAATATTCATTAAAATGGATTTCTTCTCTAATAACGGTTTTTTGTAAAATTCTGGGACACGGGAGGATGATATCATCCAACAATCTGTAAATGCATTGCATTGTGAACGGTTATGGGTTTCACTCGGAAGAGAAACGGATTTGTTTCATTCGACTGTGGCCTACATACTTCGGTTGTTAACGGGAGCTCAACAGTAGATGGATAAGACAAAATAATAATTTAAATTATTTAACTGTAGCACTGCTGGGCAGTGGAGTGTGATTAGAACAGCTAGAGAAGGGTTCAAGTTCATTTGCATGTTTTTTCTCTAACTGTTACTCCACGTACCACCCAGTAGCGTTTACCCTTACGACGTTGTGATAGCTTCGGGGGCAACAACCTGCACCGCTGTGATAACGCTACCGATCGCTTCCAGGGATTTGCGATTCGAGGCTGGCGGTGTTAGGAGGCCATCCTCCGACTCGAGGCTGATCGGTGCCGGTGCCGGTGACGCTTCCAGCAGTCCCATACGTGCCGATGATTCCATCTGTTCGATCTTAATGCTTACCATATCCTGTTACACAGAAAGAAAACAAAACCCCGACATATATTAGGGAAAGATGCAATGCGGAGATGTTAATGCTGTTGAGTGGCACTTACCAGCATATCCAGCGTAGTTGTGTGCGTTTGGATGATGTGGGAGCTGTCGGAGACAAGGTCCGGACAGACGTGCTTCAAACCGTGACAGTACTTGATCGGTTCGTTCGATTCCAGGAATGTAAGCGGGGAGGCTGCATTCTCGTCGCAGATCACCTGGAAGAACGGTTCCATCCATTTGGCGCACGGTGCTATCTCTTCCCAGCAAAATCCCGATACGTACGTTGCCGTTTTGCTGCAAATATTAGAACAAACTTAATTGTTCATATATTATTGATAGTTTCATATATTCAAAATAAATATCAACTACTTTTCTTGAACTTACTTTTTTTAATCCAAAAAACGGTAAGCAAATGAGAAAATGAACTACAGTAGAATAATACTTAGCGATACTAATATAATCACACCAATACACTTACCGATCAAACGTATGGCTGATGGCAGCGGCTGCAATCACAGAATATTTGAAATTGGCCAACCCAACGTCCAGCGAGCATAGGTCAATTAGCTGCGCCGTATGTGCGAACTCCATGCCGGAGAATTGGGGATATACGAACGCATCATCAGTCTTGGTGGTAGTGGTTGATGGTGGCTTCTGTTCCACCTTCGCTCTCTTAATATTACTGCTGTCCTCATTTTCATCCGTAATTTTCCGCTTTCGCGATGAAAGTTTGCCGACCGGACCCTCGTTCCGTACCGGCATAAGGTGCGACTTTCGGCTGGTGATGTTTATTTGCATATAGAGACCTAACCAGCCCATCACCGTCACGGGGTTGATCCTCCATTCGAGGGCCGCCAGCACTAGCAGCTCCTCTCGCAGTATGTCCTCTTCCGTGCAGGCACCATCGGTAACGTACGCAAACTCTCCTATTTTTGGTGGGTAGATCTCTTCGACCTGTTTGCAAGAATGAGATGTGCGGGAGATTATATTTGCGTCCAAGACTTTTGCATTGATTTTTTGTTAAATATTCTAGAAAAGGGGTTCTGAGACAGGGTTAAGCTTACCTTCGCCGCTATGAACAGGGCCGCAATGCCAAGCAGCTGTAGGTGCGACTTCTTCATATCCTTCTGGTGGCTCAGATATCGATCGATGTAGTCCACCGCTAGGTAGTACGTTTCCCGGTGCAGCTTATACACCTCACACACCTCATTCAACCAGTCGAGCAGGATCGCACGCATTCGGGGTTGTAGACCTGCGTCGAATAGGAACCCAAACGGTAGAAAAAAACATAAATGATTTATGGCTGGCTTCTTTGCGGTGGATTTTCCAACATTTTCCCATACACTTTGCTTGATTTTGGAAGGGATTTCAGATGGATTTCAGAAAGATCACTTTCAAAAGGATCAACGGACAGGTACCTGGGTGTAAACGACAATAGCAAATGAACTTTTCCCACCAAAGAGCACACCCATCAAACTGTGCGCTTGCTTGAAAATCTTACCTGGATGCTTATCAAACATGTTCGGTATCCGGGATAGCCACGCCATATTGTCCTTCCGACACATCATATTCCACATCTCATAGCGGTCTGCCCACGACAAGTTTGGTAGCGGGCAGGCGCGTTGTTTGTGCGAAGGTGTAAGATAGCATATCGCATCGGCTGGGATAGCTGCCTTGGGCTTGACGCTGGCGGGTAGGAACATTCGATTCGCCATCGACACGGAAGCAAAACCGGATACACCGTCCTCGTTTAGAATGGCGTCCCGCTCGAACGGACTCATCACCGTCGAGCTTACGGTAGGGGGACTGTCGAGGGGATAGTAATCGATCTCGTTCGCTGGAAACTCCGAGGAGCCCGGTGTGTCGGAGGTGTAATCGCCATTGCTGTTGCATTCAACGGGGGAGACACTGGTCGAGCTGGATATACTCGGCATCGATAGGCCGGCAGTAGTCGCGTAGGACGTCGAACATGTTGCTGCAGGAGGTAGGTGTTGGGTGGATGTGGAGGATGTCGAAGCAACGGCACTATCCAGTTGGCTACTCCGGCGCTGCTTTGCTGATCGCTGAACATGTTCCGGTTCCTGAGAAGTAATTCAAAACGTATTTTACCATTAACAACGGTATCTCACTAAGGCGATCATCTGAAATTCTTTCAAGAATGAAAAACAATAAAAGTTTAAAGCGAAAGAAAGTAATAAACAACAAATAGGTCTTGTAATCTCGCTGCATTTTAATTCTCATTGAAGAGAAAAATGAACAAAAAAAATCTTCATCTTAGCGCAAGTATAAAAAAAGGGAATGTATCCTTATTAACGGCATTTTAGGATCGTTTTTATGATCTTCTTCCTCTCGGTTTGCCTGTTCTTTCTTATTCTCGAAGGCCCCTTATTATCCTTTTGCGATACCGAACAAGGAATGCCACACAACGATGCATGCTTCATTTACAATTTAAAGGGATTATAATAAGGCAGATGTCGTATGGCCGTTGTACGTTGATGCGAATAAAGTGATATTGCTCACACTTTTTGATCAATTCGAGAGGAAAAAAACAACATCGTTTTTGAAGATGCACGAAAGACTTATGCTCAATTTCTTGTAATGCTCGCTCTCGTTTTTTCGTTTCTTCCTACATTCCATTAGCATACACGAGGGGTTCGCGCACCGAAACGCACCAACAGTTATCAGCTGTTGGCGTGCAGCCGTAAGGACATCCGTAGGGGACCACATATTCCGATACACATCTCGCTACCCTTCGGAGCACACGGTTTTGTCCGTTACACGGTCCGATGCATAGAAGCGCAATGTTGGCGCGAAACATATGCGCTACATGAGCCAGAACGCAAGCACACTAGTTTTGGGCGGGAAATAGGTTAGGCTTCATCGGCGGTACTCGAAACATACCCATACACAAACGCGCGCGCGCGCAAGGCTTCGTCGTTTCGGGGTGGTGTAGAAAACCCGTATCCCTTCTTCGTCTCCTGCTTACTATTTCTGGTTCTTTCCCGTTTTGTTGCTTTCGCTCCTTCGTACGTCCAGTCCAGAGGCCCTTGGGAAAAAAAGGTTGCTAATGTTTCCTGTGCAGCAAACATTTCGCTTCGTTTCATCTTTGGATTGCGTGCGGACGAACGTATGTGGTCTTTACAGTTTCTTCACGTTGTTTCTCTTCTGTCCTTTTATGCATTTTATTTGTCCTTCCATTGCACTGTAGCATTCTTCGCGCTGAAATTGCTCCGTGTAACCCTACGGGAGGGACTAAAATGCAGGGAAGATGGTGAAACGCTGAGGTAAAGGAAGATTTACGTAAACAGTGGCTTGGTGAACCTCTAGCCCAAGAAAAGGGACCGTCAAAGTTAATTCATCTTGGTACGCTTTTTCCTGAATGGACGGAGGAATTGCTTTCTTTCGGGCATTTAAAAATCTGGATGTACACAGGAAGTCTGTCGTCGACTGAGGACGTTATCGTAGTGTCAAATCAACGATCGACCCAATAAACTGTTTGATGAAGAATTCCAAAAAAATATAACCGAAGCCATAGAGCTGGATAGAACTTTTGGCGCAATCAGTCCGCTGGTTGTTGAGAAGCACAGTTTTGGCGCCCTTTCTTTTTTCTCCCTTTTTTTTGCCTCTATCTCCTTCCAATAGTTTCACCAATACCGGGGAACGATAAGCATAAAACATCACCGATCTTAAATGATCTTCAAAATGAAAAGGAAAGCTCCATCAGTTCTCCGCAGAACCGTGGAACGACGTACCAGAGTTGGAGGTAGGCTAGAATCTGAATATACATGCAAAAGAAAAGAAACCAATTTTACGATCATTAAACGCCAAATCACTTCCTTCCCATAGCTGAGAACACACCTTTTGGCCAAAAGTGGAATTTCTGAAGTTCTCTATTTCGTTGCTTATCACATTCGTCTATCTGTGCTCTCGGTTTTTGTGGAGGGCTTTGCCTTCCGTGTGCTCGCCGTACCATTAATTCGAAAGGAGCAGCAGAAAACGATCGCACAAGAATGAAGAAATGCGAAAACAATATTTCCAAATGCGAGTGCCCCGCCGTGCTTCTTCTTGTCGCGCGCGCAACGCTTGTGGATAAATTCTTTCACTTCCTCCCGCAGAGCAACGTACCCATCTCACGCGAAGCAGAACGTGGAACTCCGGGTTCTTTAAAACAGGATTTTATTGGTTTTCTTCTTTTTGACACCTTAACGCGGGAAGCGTACGATCGAGTGAGCGCGCGCGCGCGCCAAACGTACACGCGTCATAAATGTTTGGGGAGAAGAAAGGAAGAAAAAAACACACACACCGGGTCAAAGGAGAATTAAAACCCCCCCAGAAAAAAAGAGACTTGTGGAACGCAAAAAAATGCGCCGACGACCCTTTTACATAACAAGTTAATGGAAGTGCAGTAGACGGTGAGGTCGTCACGCACAGCAGCAACAAGCACACATATGTGACTCTCCAGGTGACTTGGAAACTCTTTGGAACCTAAGCGCGTCTAGAATTGGACACATTGCTGAAGGTTCGATTCCATGTGTGTATACATTTCCAGGGCTTTTTTTTTGGTTGCATTTTACGTACTACTGTTCACTGGAACGTGACATTGAGCGCTTGGTGAACTCCACGATGACCGCAAACATAGTCGTACCGTCACAAAACAACCGACCCCGGAAGTAATTGTCTTCTACTGGAGGTGGTAATGCAGCGGACAGGATATACGCGCTACCGATTGGGAAGTGTATCGTTTAAATTACCTACAGGGTGTAGAAGAGGATCTTATCCTGGTGATAGTGTCCTGTGGCAGAGTGATCAGCGAACCATGGTAAAATAAAGCGAGGGGGACAAACAATTAAGAGTTCTATGTCGAACTAAGACAGGAACTAACTTGTCTAGAATATGATCGCATGCACATTAACTCAAGATGTCAATGACACCTAGCTGCGATCGTTCATTAAGATCGAGAATATTATAGTTATAACATTCCGAAATGTCTTATAAATGTGTCTCGAAGATTTCGATCGGATTTTATCTTTTTGTCAGAAGAGTTTTAGGATAGTTAAAATCAAGTTCCTTTATTGACATGTAAACCTCTACGTCAACCGATAGGCTGAAAACCGTCTGCATAAATGAAACGGAAGGTCTACCGTCAGTAACTGGTGGAAATTTGTATATTTACACTTAAAATTTCAACACCAAACAATGATCAAAAGTTAAAGAAAAGCAAATTACATATCTCTGCACAAATTAGACAAAATAAAATTAACCATTTCCATCACCATTTGGCCAATCTGTCAGTGCCAGAGCGTTGGCGCCAAAAACACGTAACACCATTATGCGCAAACGTACGCACTCGTACTCGTACGTACCCTTCATATATTTTCGCCCCATACCATCACAGAATGTGGCACAGAAGCAAAAGAACCATATACACTCTCGCGGTCTTTACGCTCTCGGTTGTTCTGTGCAAGCTTCTGGCTGCTGACAGCTGATTTTCCCGCGCTATCAAAACACTGCCACACATACAACCGCCAACAGGCAAATACTGTTGCTGCTGCTATTGCTAAATGTGTGTGGGGATCGGGGTTTTGTCAGCTTTTTCTTTTATTGTTGTTGTCCGAATGCAATCGTGCGTTATCTTCTTTTCCCGTTTTGCAAGAGGCGCAACGTCACCCATATGCCACACAGCTCTCATTTGACTCTTGGTGCGAAGATCACCGTAGGAACAGGAATGGAAGAGAAAAGGGAGAGGATAAACAAACCGCACACAAAAGATGATAATCACGACCATAGGTTGACTTGTGAAATACACCCGGAGCATCTCGGTTGAGTTGAGGCTCTGATACTCCTGGATCCCGGGAGCCACGACTATTCCCCTTCGGTACACGTAGGCAAGCAAAAAGCAAAGAAGAAAAGCTCGTCGATGGGAATGACAAACATGGCAAGACAAATGATTCAGAAACAGGATAGGCTGGAGAGATCTGAAAGCAAAGCTAGACATTCACAGACTCTTCTTCCCGTGGCTTGTGCAAACATTGGTCCGAAATTCCAACTACAAAGCTTCTCATACGATGGCAAAGGAAAAACTAGTTTCTTCGGACGAACAGGACAAGATTGTATTGTAGCACGGAACAGCACAGCAAGGTCTACAACATGCCTCAATCGGTAAACTGCTCAGTGTAAACATTGCCCAGATCGAAGGACGTGCAAGAGTCGAGAGTCAACCGGACGTCCGTAGCAGAACATCTCCAGAGTATCTGTAGATGTGATCGTTATGCTTTAAACTGTCACAGGGATTTTTTTTGTGAGTTAGAGAAAGGTTAATAAATGAATGAGTGCAAGTAGAACGCAATGCTGGTGGCTTTCCTTTGTCGTCTAAAATCAGAACAAGCTCAGACCTTAATTTAGGTTAATTTAGAAGAATGTGCCGGGGTATTAAGTGGAGTGTAATTGTTTTAACTTTGGCTTTAACTTTGGAACAAATTAAACCACATCCAGCAACTGACTAAAAGTGCGGGTTCAACATACCCGTAGAAGAGAATTGCACATGTAACGTTTTTCCCCTTTCTGGTTTTGAAGTAATCAATCATATGCAACTATCCTTCTGAAAACATCTTTGACATCAATTGGGACCCTCTCAACTACCCTAACTAGAATGGAGAAATGCACCTGGTAATGATGTACAAATATTAGTTCTTTCAAGCTATTGAACACAATACACCCTTCCCTCATAATACATTTATGGCACACTACACACTTTGTATGACAGGTGAGACGATCCCCAACTGCAAATTATTCCCTAGTGTATAATAGAAACTTTCCTCACCACGAATCACAGAATCGGCGCTTGAGCGTGTCGAACATTTTTGTAGCTGATAAGCAATCAATAAAGAGGGCCACAACGATACACCTTTATCTGTTCAGATTGCAAAGGCTGCTCCCCTTATCATATAATAAAAAAGCATTCACCAATTGCGTAATGCAAATTGATTATAAAGCAACTTCTTCTTCATGTTCGCCCTCCGGTTGGACAATAGAAATTTCACATTCTATTCCAATTCCAATCGAACACTTAATGGGTGCTTCAAATTAATAAATTATATGCCCTTAAACATTCTTTTGCTAGAGCCACGAAACAATGGAAGAACAATCGTTCGGCTCGTTTTGGACGAACGATCTTACCTTTCCCTTTACGACCTTTGATCGATTCTAGGAAAATTTCAGATAAAACATCAATCATGAGTTTTCGTTCTTATTTCTCTAGTTCAGTACATAAAAACGGTCCCTTTCCTAGACGGGGATAGACTTCTTCTAGACCTTGCACTTATGTACGAGATGAGTTCGATCCTGATCCTTCTTTATCCCTCTCTTTTCCGTTACGGCAAACATCCCGTCGTTCCCTACCAACAGAGGTTAAGCGAAAAGGGACTCGCCACATTCAGTAAGGGGTCCATTTTGCTGCTCAGGACTTTTAAAAACCAATTCACACGATCGTCCTTGTTGTGTCGTTTTCTTGTGCTGCGCTGTTGAACCATTTCCAGCATACACAACGTTCTGGGTCGGGAAAAAGAGGAAAGGCAAGAGCGGGGAAACGTAGGGATAATATCTTGGGTCAATAATATTCGGGTCGGAAACGGTTTGCGGAAGGCAAATGTATTAAATAACCGATGAACGTTTCTCAAGAAGGATGCAGGATTTCTTCTCTTTTCCGCTGAATGGTACGCAATCGTACAAACATGGTCTATAAGTGGAAAGTATGAAGTATGGCAGTAGGGACATTTAAATTCTCCGTCCGTTACAAACAGCTACAAAATTGCGCATTCGTTGGAAGCAAAGAAGAAAACGAAATAACAGAGTCGAATTTCGTCCTGGGTCCTACTAATACGTACATCTTGCAGATGGGACTCCGATGTGTTCTTGCGTTTACGGTTTCTACGCTGTGGTACTGACTGGGATACTTCTGTGGCTGATTGTCGGTATCTAAGAGAAAGAGAAAAAAAATTCTATTAATTTTATGTTAAAACGTTATGCGATAATAGTATTCAACTGAGGCTCTCGAATCGTAAAGTACATAACATTTACTTATTTTGTAACATAGTTCAAAGAAGACTGGGACATGAGAAGGCGCATAATATTGAGCGTTGTGGAGGAATTCTTTGGAAAAGTAAGTAAGTATAGCATGGATTAATCATTTAGTCAACGTTTCTATAAATAATTTTTAAGATAGTTCATCCAATTAGCGTGATGGACGAATTCAAGAAACTGTGAATCGGCTCTCGTAGGCATTATATTGCACTGAGAATAACACAGTAGAGTGAAAAACATATGCCTAAGCAATAATGCTTATATGAAAAAATAATACTATTATAATGGATCAATTTAAAGGAGGATCATGATCAAGGAGTATTCATGTACAGTCGTTTCCCGAGTTATGCGAATTAGAGATAGGCAAATTTGAAAATTTTACAGGCAATGATTTTTTTATTAAAACAAATAAATTTTTTGATTAAATTAAATAATTGTCACATTTTATCCTTTTTCTCAAAACTCTACTTTGATTGAAACATTCGATTTTGTCACAAAACGTCACAAACGATATTGACGAATTCTCGCGTACCTCGCGAAACGATTACACATGATGTTGATAAAAACGTTCATGTATTAGTCATTTACAATCATCAGTTTGTCCTGAAAATTTGGTAAAAAACTATTGCGATCAATACACAATTTTTGACAAGTCTTGAATAATGACAATAAAACCTTTTTAAATAATAACTTTAAAGTTATCACAAAATTATTAAATCATTTTTAAAATAATAAGACATTCCTCACTGATTGACATTTGACGATCACAATATGGTCCCCAAATGATCCTCCATTTTATTTTTTTGAAACACACCATGCGCCTCCACCGGATGAGATCACGCCGGGCTATATATGGATATGTGGCTTCAAAAAATTGCCAACGAGATACCGATGCGATTGGCAGCCTTCACCAATGATCCATAGATCCCAACCCCAGAGCAAGAGTTTTATTTTTCCGTATTTTTGAATAAAAATTTAATTCTAAAACTAATTAAATACCTTCGATTGGCATTTTTCTAAATAAGTTGCAACCAAATTGCAATTGGAAAACAATTACATGCCGCTCGTTCACAATTTGACACATTTGCCACAGTTTGACAAGAGCGCTCCGTAAGCGCGCGCTTTACGCCCCTATCGGATGGGAAACCGCGCGCCACACACAAACACACACCGGATGATGTTATTCTTCTTTCCACAAAATCGGAAATGCCATAAGCGCGCCCGCGTTTGACGTGTACCACAAAAAAAAATCGGCAGAAGAAACAATAAAAAACACCGAGCCGCTCGCACACGACGGCTATTATTGCGCGCAAAAAAAAGTTCTTCGCGCCTTTCTTCAGTGGGGGGTAAGCAAAATTTCCGCCAGCAAGCAGTTCACCGGGGCGGCCAGGCGGCTAATACATCGTACAGCCGCGATGAACCGTTTTAAACCCGCCAGAAGTTTTGGGCGTTGATCTCGGTGCGCGCGCTCACAAACACAGCACGGCGCTGCGGAAAGCACAAGAGCAAATCGCGCGCCAATACAGCCCCCGGCGGGAACCGGAACGCTATCACATTCACTCGCATGCAGCTTTTCGCAGTGTAGTTTTCTTCCCAACACACGGGTTAACGTGTAACTGTGAGAAGCTGTCAAATATTAAAGCAAGCGCGAGACAGAGCGCGAATGTGCGCGGTGAGAGAGAATTGTTTCCCCTCTTCCTTGTGGGGAAGGTGCGAGCGCCAATGAAATCTCTCCAACCGCAAGTGAAGTGCACTGCGTGGTGGTGGTGCTGCTGCTGCTGCTGCGCGGGGGGTTTAAATGCCCTGAACAACAGGCCGGTCTTTAAATGGCTCAGTTCGCAGAGCTCATTGGCGTACGAACAGCGGCCAGCCGCAGAGAGCAGAGCACGTGAGTTGATAGAAGAAGTAGAAAAGGGTTTCAACAGGGAAAGGAGGACGGGGGCAGAAGGGGAGCTCTTTAAAAACCCACATACCAGCACACAAATATATATATACACGGTAATAACTAACCCGATTCGCGATCAGGTGTGGAAACCCGGAAGAAAGAAAAAAAAAAAGGGAAAAGAAAAAGCTTCGGAAAAGCCGGTACACGAAAAGCAATGGTAGCTTGGATCGTCTCTTATAGAATATGCGACATCGAGTACGGCGGCGCTTATGCCATATGATGAACAGCAGCAACGTCACCCAGGCCTATGGAAAGAAGAGTAACACGAGGAGGAGAAGCAAGGGGGGGAGGGGGGGGGGAGCAAAGAATAATAAAACAACCCCTACAATGTAGTGACACCACATTCATATGTCTTTGCTCCGGGGCTGTCCAACTGACCAAGAACAAGGGGAAGAAGCAGCCTCTATTAGGAGGTACTGTATGTCCCACACTCACATTTGCAGGAAGGTGCTGACTGTACGAGATAGCTCAAGTGGAAACGCAAAAAAGAAAATAATTTTAAAGCCCTGATTAACATGTTCCATAACTCATTTGCTACGGGGAACCTTCTCCCAAATGGGGCTTTATATTGTACCTACCCATTGGTGCTGTCCATTCTAAGCTGCCTGCACTGCTGCGTAACAGGAAAATTCCAACACACGCACCCGTAGAACATACGCACTTGCACACGGTTCAAAAAACTCACATACACTGCCAGTATGGTACACCTTCTACCTTGTTACCGAGGTCTGCTAATACTACGGTGCAGAAATTAATTCGACCGGCATCCCACAATCACCACCTCCGGGTAAGCCTTTCGGTCGAACGAAGTTAGAACGGTGTCCCGGTATCTGGTGCAGCCACAGTAACTGCAAGTTCCACCCGGAGCCACTTCTTATCTGAATCTGAAGCCTGGTCGGAGGGAAAACGTAGGAGGCCACGTCGCGTTACGGTGGAGAATTGTGGAGCCCGTTTAAAGATCCACCCAAGAAAAAAAAAACCCCCGATGAACGTAATCCCAGTGTCGGTTATGGACCGCTGCTGATCCGGTACCACCGGTGACCACAACACTCGGTTAGTGTAGGCGAAGCGGGGCGCCAGACTCGCGAGGGTTCAGCACTGCACCGATGTGAAATAATAAGTGAGTGTGTAAGCCGCACACGGACCGCGCGCGAGGTTCGAGACTTCTTGCTTGTTACTCTTCTTCCGCCCGATTGCTGCTTCAGCTGCCGACCGTCTGCTATCGATGGTCGCTCTCACGTTCCCGCTCTGCCTATTATACGTTCCGCGTTCGTTCTCCTATTTCATGAGAAAAAACGTCAGCAAGACGGTTAGTTTGGCGCACTTTTCGACGCACCGGCTTTGGCACTGCTGTTGTTCGGCTGTCACTGTGACACATATGCGGGGCAAAAGGACGTACACGAAGAACCAAAAAACAACGTTTGGACAATGCTGCGTTCGGCACTTTTTTCCCGTGATATAACCCCAGTTATCGCGGCGGATGCACCGTTTCACCTTCTTCTCACGCGCTACTCACGACGGTGTACCGGTGAAAGACGGAATGCAGGACACAATTCGCACGTTCAACGGAAATCGACGGTACCCCGACAACGGCTGTCGGACAATGGGACAATTCTGTGTTACTTTTACTTAGCCGGTTGCGGGAGCGGGAAACAAATACCGGGAAAAAAGCACAAGCTTTGTACGTTTTAGTTTTAATCGATCACTTGCTGGAATTCACTTGCGATCATACGCGCGCTAATATTACTTTCGAACGAGGTACATTAATTACCCATTACAGCCGTACGAAGGAGATCATTAGCGTGGATAATTGTTTACTTTCGCTGTGATCCGTGCGCAGGATATGTAAGCTGCATGCGCAGGATCACCCCCGTCTGCCCAGTGTAACCGGTCCGGATTTTTGCTCCCGTATCAATACTTTCAACTGAGGATCCTTTTCTACCGATGGCTGATCGACAGGACTTTACGAACACGACGTGGCTGCCACGAGCGCAACGAGTGAAATGAGCGCACAAAACCACCGTTTAGACGCCATCACCAATTGTCGGTCGGCCAGGGAGGCGCGAATGAGGGAATCAAAACAACAACAAAACAGCTGTCATCGGTATGACTTTTTTTTACGACGCTGTATATAGCGATGCAACCAGGGTTGGGGTGAGACATAGACAGTTGCTGGACGTTCCCGAAGGGATGCGCCGAGAAAGTTGTAGCCAGCAAGGTACAGTTTTTCTGGGAAAAATCAAAAAGAATTTAACGGAAAATATTTTATGCTTAATTCTGGTAAGCAAATTTTCAATAATGGTGTTAAAAAAGTGGTGGAATAGAAAGCGTAATTAATTGATTACAGTCCAATGCGATGCTTGATCCGTAGGACAATTTTCATTATGCTTTTTATGAAACTGCGCAATTAAGCAGAAATATTTTCAGAAAGAAAAGTAGGGAAAATATGTTGTCCAGCATGTCCTGTAGCTAGATATCAACTGCACCCTGAAAGTTTTGCAACAGTTGAAGCCCACAAAAATGACAGTTCTCATGTGTTGTTGTTTGATTCGTTCGTTGGTGCTTGTGCGTTGGGAAGAGTTGGTTCCATTTGTTACCTTCTTTCCATTCGCGGCTATTGAATAATTTGTTGTCAATTATATAAGCTAATGTGTGAATACAAATCGGTTATGGACGTCTTGCGAAGATCATCCTGTGTCGATCAAGGATATACTTTATTGGGATGAAGACTGCGCCTTGTGTAAACAATCGTGGAACAAGCAATTGTGGTAAGTATAATCCGGAAAAAGGCATTACAAATTCATCTACACAGTACTTTATTGTCATATGATTGTAATTGTAGTTTGCAATTCTCCATCAGCGGAAGGATTTATGTTATTAAATTGTTGTAATATGTCTCGCAGTTACATTAGATCCAGGAACGTCTCTAACAGATATCATAAACAACTGAAGATATGTCCCAAAATATTGGATATGATCGTTAAAACTCCCGTGTAAATTTGGTGTAGTTTATTGGAGAAACATTGAAATCATTTCCACACAATTCGGAAAATCGCTGCGATGCTCGCAAAGTACTGTTTCATCCTTAATACCCCCTATAACCTATTGCAAGACGCATTGCGGTAATTTTTAAAACGGAGAAAACACTACTGGCAGTGTGTAAAAGACCCACGAAGAGGACAGACACGCGTGCCCTACGTAAATTAGTAGTCTAAGAGGACGTCATTGCAGTTGCGGATGCACTTGCAGCTACGGCCCGACGGTGCGCGCGGATTGATCAGACACAGTTTGTCCTCCGTACACTCGCCATTGTTGATGACGCAGGGGCTGTGGAACAGTGGACATTTGTCGGTAACGGCGGTCATGCCGTACATTTTCTGATTGCCAAACACCGGTAAGTTGATGGGCTTCTGGCGCACACCGTACAGGTTGATGCTTTCGATTTTCTTGCTATTGTTGAACCGGTACAGTGGAAGAGAGAAAAAAAAAAGATTTTTTTTTAGATTACTTGAAATATTCCTCCCGTATGCTGCAGTTACTCACGTTATCCAGTCCGTCCAGTAGAACAGATCATCGGTGACGGCCAGTCCGAAGGGATAGGTGAGGTTGCTTGCGATGGTACGGATCTGCTTGCTGTACGTGTCGATACATTCGACCTTCTTCGTGCCCGCATCGGCGTAACACAGGTCTCCGCTAGCCATCGACACCTGGATGCTGTTCGGTAGCGCTACCTGGGGACTACCCACCAGCAGCTGACGCTCGGTTCCGTCCAGATTCGACCACTCGATCTTGGGCGCCTCACGATTCCAGTCCGACCAGTAAAGCTTGCTCTGGTGCGGATCCACCGCAATGCCGCGTGGATTGACGAGATACTTCGAAACGAGCACCGCCCGTTGCTCCGGATTCTCCAAGCTTGCCACCTCGATCGTGTCCTTCGCCGAATCGGTCCAGTACAGTCGGCGCGATATCCAATCAACGGCCACACCCTCGGGCGACACAATATCCTTGGTGATGAAGGGTTTCTGATCCGTACCGTCGTACTTGGCGCTAACGATCTGCTGGGCAGCGACATCACTCCAGTAGATGCGTCCCTCAGCACAGTCCCGATCAAGTCCGATCGACATGAAGGCCATCGTAACTGGGTAACCAAGCCCTCCGTTTAGCGGCACGCGAATGTTCGTTACACCCTGGCTGATGAGCAGGAAGCCATCGTCCAGCCGATGGGCCGTATTGCACACGGATCCATTGCCCATGAAACCATCCTTGCAGATGCACTGGTAACCGTTCGTGGTCGACTCGCAGCGTGCGTTCGGATCGCAAAGGCTCGGAATGTTGGCACAGTTTCGTTCTGGCGTGCAGACGAAACCATCACCAAAGAAGCCCTGATTACACATGCACTCGTACTGTGATGAGTCCCTAAAGTAGCGAGAAGGAGGATAATTCATTTACAAAACACAAGGTCACACTTTGCCTAATCTCACCTGTAGGTCGGTAAACAGGAGGCGTGCAGCCCGCAGTTATTGCGCACATTGCACGGTGGTGGAATCGAACGACACTGCGTCACCCCATCGCCTATGTAACCTTGCGGACATTGACAGTAGGGAATTTTCTGTATCGGATCGACAACACACAGCGCATTCTCGGCACAGTACGCACCACCGCAAGACCCAGCACGGACACAAAAGTCGGACAGATCCCGCTCGTATCCCTGCTGGCAAACGCACACCCCATCTTGACATTCCGAGTTCATACCGCAATCATCATCGACCGCACATTCCGGTGCCAGATGGCACGTACGACCGTCGCCCTCGTAACCCTTGTTGCACACACAAATCGACATCTTCACATCGAGTATGTAGTTGCACGAGGCATGAATGTCGCAGATGTCCTCATCGTCCTGGCAGGACACTTCCTTCTCCACGCACATGTACCCATTGCCATCGTATCCGGGATTGCAGATGCACTCGTACCGGTACACGCTGTCACGCCACTCACAGTTTGCATGCGGACTGCAGTTGTTTTCCACATCGCAAGACGGCATGTTCACGGCATGGGTTTCCTCCGGGTCCAGCTGTACCCGGCGACAGATCTGATTGAACGCGTACTCAATCAGGGTGTAACCGGTGGGGCATGTACAACCCAAAATCGTACAGAATGGTGCAATCTCTTCTGCAAAATAGGCAAGCGGAGTGGACCTCAATGTTGGAGCTCATTAGCAAAAGTATGTTCGCCCAAACTTACCCTCCTCAACGTACGTTTCCGTCACGCATTCGACGCCATTCCACGAGCTTTCGCTGTCGCACAGTGACTCACAGTACGTGACACCATCTCCGATGTATCCCGACCGGCACTGGCACCGACCATCAACACATTCGGCAAACTCCGTGCAACGCTGTAAACGGGGACACTGATTAGTAAAGCAAGCGGTCGTAAACAAACAAAAATTCCAACAACGACGTGTACCTCACAGCGCTCCGGTTCGTCCTGGTCCGGGTCACTGTCCACCTCGTTGTAACTGCCATAACTTGCCGGTGTCGACACGGTGTACGATGAGGAGGTCGGTTGACTGTGGCCGGTAAATTGGTCACACTGGTAGCCATTACCGTCGAAGCCCGGATTGCAGCGACAACTATAGCCGCCCGGTTCGTTGTAACACTGTGCGTTCTCGTCACAGATATTAGTTCCCGCACACTCGTCGATGTCTACACAGTTGATGCGATTGGTTTTGCCGTATGGAACGTAGGTGAACCCGTTCTTGCAGTTACACTGAAAGATAACAAGATGAACCGATAGATTGTACGAGAAGAATCTAAGAATATCCCACCATACGTACGTCGAAGGTATCGTCCGGCTTTGGGACGCAAACGGTGTTATCTCCACAGTTTGACTCATCGCATGGATTGAACTGATCGCCCTTAACCATCTTGCTGAGCATTCCCATCCGCACGGCACGTTCCCGTGGTTCGTACCCCAGATTGATGCGACTCATCTTCAGCATTGTCTCGTCCATACCCGCATTGGTGTCCTCGTTCCCACGGCATCCTTCGTAGGCGATGTCTTGGTGCAGGGTGTAGGTAACGTTGCGTCCCTGCGACGCCACCCGGAAGCTGTGTGAACTGACCGCCTGCAAACGTCCCCTTCCCGAACGGCGGAACGATACGGAGTAATCGTCGAGCTGTAGCTTCTCCAGTGGCGGAACCGTCGGCAACTGCCCAGATAACTCCACATCCAGCGCGAGCTGATCCCACACATTCAAACCGGTGTACTTTTGGTGGATGTGAAACATTTCACCCGTCTCGAACTGCAGTGTACTGGTGTGATTAAACTGTCCCCCAGTCAACTGGTAACCGTTGATTGTGGTCCCCAGCGGCTTGGCGAATAACCACGCGATCGTGCCACCGAGAATATGAGTCAGCTGTAAGTTGGTGCCCATTTGTTCCTCCAGAGGACTGATCGCGGTGTACGTTCTACCGTCCGCCATCACGATGTACGATTGTAGCTGGGTGTCCAGTTCCTCACCGTTGACTGTGCCGAGTACCTTACCGGCCACACGCAGTGGAATGTCGCTTTTAACACAGCTAGCAAGATCGACAGAGAAAAATCAATGGCTAAACTATATGGAGACCTGAAACATGAACATACCTGAATCCATTGCCGTAGTATCCGGGTTTGCACTGACAGCAGAAGCCCCAGTTACTATTAATACAGGATGCAGCCGAGTGACATTTGTAGCGACCACCATCCGTACAGCTTCTCGGTTCAGTTGGTTCACGCTGTTGGTCCGGTTGCTCGACGTTTCCTTCTCGTGCCAGCGGTCCAACACGATACAACCACAATCCAGGCTGGTTCATGTTGGACGAGATGGTCAAATGGCGTACATTATCGGTACCGGAACCGGGCAGCGTGAACGTACGATCGTCCTCCGCAGCAAAGCCAGCCTGTGCACGTACATCCGGCAGTCCGCTGTCACCGGTTTCGCCCTGGATCCAGTTGATGCCATCCTCGGGGTACAGGAACTGCACGAACGTATCGGACGCACCCTGAATGATCGCTACCTGGAACGAGTTCAGCACGTCGTTCTTCATGTTGAAGTGCCCTACATGCTCCCAGGTGGCCACAAACACTTGCAGGGCCTCAAAATCGACGTGGTTGCTGAAGCTGTTATGTACCAGGCTCGTCGTATGGTGGAGCAGTGCCGGATTGCGCGACTTAAAGAACACGATCGTGGCTGTATCGTTCGGCAGAGTTGTATCGACATTCGCGTAGAACGGAGCGATCAGTGGGTTACCGAGCGGGAAAGGCAGATTCAGGAATCCTACCAACTCTCCACCGAATGACAGTATGCCGTTGGTGTTGATCTGTGAACGGAACGGTGATAGGGGCGCAAAATGGGGGGAAATAAGTGAGGGCAAAGCCATAAATCATCAGTTAATTCGCATCCAACTCAGCCTGTGCTAACAAACGGACGCTATTCATTTCGCAAGCGAGGAACGAGGAATGAAGCGTTATCATTATCTTCAGCTGGAACCCTTGCCCAGATGCCGGCGGAGACACCGAGAACGGACCTAACACTTTCATGCTACGGTTTTTATGTAACGCACACTCGTTATTTTTACCAACCAATTGCTAATGCTGCCATCTTTACCACCGGCGTTGGACTGCCGCGGTCTTGCTGATAAGGGAAAGCTGCATCTCGTTGTCAGTGGCAGTCACAAAAAAGCCGGAGACTGATGATCGTCGGTAGATCGCACATTTCTCGGTGCGAAACAATTTGCGAAACAAGCTTCGCTTTCGCTCGTACGACACGGATATTGTGCCTCAAGGGCGTTACCGTTTAAAATCCCAGTGGGTATAGGGCGAGATATCATCTTGGGTTAGTTTTGTGCAGATGAAATGGATGGTACGGGTTGGAAAGTATTATGGATGCTACATTTCGATTGGTGAGCATTTTACGACGGTGATCGTTTCAGCGCTTCTTCGCTAGACTCGCAACTGCTGAAGCCTGTTGATAACCCTCCCCAGACAGAAACTCCTGATTGCTGATTCCTTTCTTTCAACTATCAACGTCTAAATGGCCATCGGAGACGGAAGAACAGTGAACAACACTTACGTAAACACGGTCGTATTTTTCACTGTAGAAGTGGGCTGGCATCTCCAGATCCATGTACTGGAACTCTTCATCGCCTCGGGGGAGCACCTCGCTCGCTTCATCCATGTAGCTGTAAAGATCGCGTGGATCCACCGCTCTGGAGATCGACGGCAGTAACACACCGATCACGAATAGCACAAACGCACGATGTAAAGACATGGTTTGGTTTTGTTGGCAAAAAATTGTCACACTAAGAACCGTTGCTCACGGATGATGCCAGTGGTTGCGCGCAAAAATCCTCACTTGACGGAAGCCTATCGGTTAAATCCGGTCGGGAAACATTCGAGATAATCGGTCGGTTGCACAGACAAACGCTGGAACTCACAAACACACACCAGCACACTTCCTGCTATTTCCAATCAATGTTTTTCTAAATCACTTTCGATCTCTTCGTCGACACCGGACGCTTATCACTGGGCTACCACTATGCACTCTACCACAAACGCTCCAGGATCGCACCGTTTCCTAGGTCTATCGGACGGCTCTCTACAGCGCACTATCAGCAAACAGACACTGTACCTTCATTCATAATCTATCGCACACATTCGGGCTGGTACACAAACACAAACACCAATCACAGTTTTCCAGGACGGCCAATGACTGGCGGGCATCGTTTCGGCCGATGCTGATCTCTTACGGCACCAGGTCCAGGACCACGACCAATAGGGGAAGATTCACGTCCGCACCGGGCAAGATTCCGAACAAGACTAGTGTGCCGTCTGGATGCTGGATACTGTCGGAGGGATCTCCCTTCGCGAACATTTCCGACGCATCGCAAGGGTCCCGAAGTTTAATGGGTCGCGACGACGGCGAGCACAGCATCTGGGGGAGATAGTTGCGATCGTACTTCGGTACGATCCTCCCAGTGCACGAGTGAAGCGTGCCGTTTATCAATACCGTACAGACTTGCCGACACCCGGGACGGGCGATGGTCTTGTGCGTTGGAGAAGTCCCTCCAGATTTCGAACGATCGTACTTGAGTTTTGGTCAAGCGTAAAGTGTCAATGCGATTGATTTACGTTACGAAATGCGTAGAATTTACATAACCTATAACAACCATTCTGGGGTACAGTCCTGAGATCGCGGACTGCTCCCTATTGGTAGTTCATTCCGAAATATCAATTAATATCAATTGTAGCCATGTTGGGACAGCTAGGCTGATTGATGTCGACTTTCGAACCCGTCCGAGGGATGTTTTGTAGAAATTTCGGATCACAGCAAGAGGCTGGCTCAATGTCTATAGAACATATATTGACTGAGGCGAGAGTAGTGTCCCAGACTGGATCCAGACCCTCATACGAGTTGGTCGTCTAGCCAACTGTTGTGCCTCAATGTTCTGGTGCTGCGTCCGCAACGCCGTATCTTACTCCACTGGTGACAATTAAAGCTAATAAATATAACTGCGTGTAAACTTCAATTAATACCAAGTGTGTATTAATGATCTCTTCCCTCCCAGGAACCCTCGGGGGTGCGCGTACGTGCGTGCGTTCTGGCTTGAGAACTCACTGAACGCGCAATCGTGTAAACGCACTTTTTTGTTCCTCCGATCGGGACTTGGTGTGACGAAAACGATACCAAGACCACGGTTATGAAACCGAGTGCCTCACATCAATTGAGAAGACATCTTTCCGTCACAGGGTCGGCCCCGGGATAATGTGGTGTCAGGGTAAATGAATTTTAATTTATTTGAAAATTTACCACCGAACGAAATGCGGTGTGGTACAAGTTGGGTGCGGATGACGGGTGGCCGTGGTGGCCAGCATACAGAAGGCACCATTAAAAGAAGATCCGAATGGAAGGTGAACGCAAAATTCTGATCTTTACGGGATCGCTGCACTGCCACATGGAGTCACCGTGGTGCTGGAAGTACGAGAGCACAAGTACGCCGCACGGATACGAATGCGGAGGGTGCAAAAAGGGGCCCTCAAACGGGAAGCCGGCTACGCACCAGCTGACACAGGGGATCGACGTTTCTAATTTTGTGAAGAAGCAATTTTCGTGGACATGAATAATTAAAAACATGTGTCTATTTGATGCACCACCACTGCACAACGTGCAACAGTACGGAAGAGACTCGAGCCTGGGTAGTGATGTTTATTTATGGTTTTATGTGGTGCCGCGTTTGCGGTCATGCGGTAGGCGAAGGGGAGGTATATGAAATACGAGGTTCAACATTAAAAGCAGCAAATATTGCGCACAACGTATCACTTTGATCGTGTTTTACTGCAGTGACTGAGAGGCAACTCAATTGATGTTTTCGGTGTCCATAGCGCTAATAAACCTATTAGGAGCCGTCAGAAACCAATATCCAGTATGAATTTCGGGATCGCTTGCAGAGCTGTTGTGAGATACTCTGTGTCTTAACTCGTCACAACGAGTAATACATACAAAGCGATCGATTTGATCAATCTGTTTAACCAAATGTACTTTGGGTTCAGCATCAAAGTACTTCGGATCTGCATTTGTAATTCTGAAACACCTTCAAAGCATGAAAATCTGTTTGCAATGAGAAATAACATTTGGCGTTGCTTTTCTTCCGGAACACATGATGCATATTGAAGGTTTTTGTGGTCCAATATCGTCATAAGAAGACTTCCCTATTCTCCCCAACATGTGGCGAATGTGATGAATGGACTTAGCCTCAAACATGGAATAAATTTAGATTGATTTACGTCCAAGTATAATCATTACACAGCAGAGTTATTGTTGTTTGATTGTTTCATAGAGACTTTGGGCTCTATTGCCTCATTCGCCATTAGCAGCAAAGTATTGCACTTCTTGGATAACTCATCGATCTCAAGACCACTCACTCCAGCATGGAATTTTGTACCGGAACATTTTTATTTCTATGTAGTCAAACTTTTTAGAAGCAAATTACTGATATATTGCCAAATGGTTAGGACATAGTAAAGGATGTACTTTAAATTTCTACATTTATTAATGCTAGTTTTAGTTTAGTTCAAAAGTTATTCAAGTTCAAAGCTACCTGCTAGCAATTAAAAAAATGTTCAAAAATGCTTGCAATTCAAAGTGATCTAAACTAATTTGCGAAAGTAGCACTTTAGATCGATTTCCACATTGGTTGAAATATTTCACTTGTTTACGCACACGCACACATGTTCACGCGGGCGCCCAAAGCAGCTTGACAGATCAGCCGAAAGCCGCTTATAAACATCAACAAATCATCATAGCGTGAGCCGTTGCTGACCGAAATGTGCCTCATTTAGGAGAGAAATATTGTTAATATTTATTTGTATTGTGAAACAAAATGTTATAGTTGTTATTTTGTTCTTTTGCGTAACACCTCATCGCACTCTGTACGTGGCCGAAATGTCGAAACGATCGGGGTACTTCCAGCTGAAGCAACCGTTGGCCTCCAAGAAACCGAAGCTCGACATCGAAATCATTCCCAGCCAGCAGTACCATCCACAACCCAGCACTTCCTCTAAGCCAAATAATCCACCGAATGGTAAGTGTATTTAAAACTTTCTTATTGTACAACCGTTTCTAGAATGTGGTTTCGTTCCGTGCTGTTCTTCACAGGTGCAGCAAAAAGCTCGGTGGATAATCTCTGGGACGATGATGATGATGACATTATCGTGCTCGCATCGCAGGCCGCTGAAGCGTGTGAGGCTGACATTACGTTCGGCCGGTTTAGTCGGAGTGTAAAGTCAAGCACGCAGCAAACGACGGAAGTGATCACGACAACGCACGTCGGCACCAAACCACCAGGGAAGGTACCGGATAAGCTGGTGGCGGAACTGTTTGCGGACGGGGAGGATGATTTGTTTTCGGAAAATTTCGATGACAATTACCACGAATTCAACGACTACTTCAACAACAACGATGATGATTTCAATTTGGACGAGTTCCGGCAACAGGGACAGGCCCCATTGGTTGGTGGTAGGTATGACGAGCCTGCGCCCAAACAGCCCAAACTCGAGGAGGAGTTTAAAGTACCCGCATCGGTAGCGAAACTGAGCACGAACGAAATGCCATCGTTTGTCCCTAAGGAGGAACCTCGCTCCACATCGAGGATAGGGATGATATTTAAGGCCAAAACATCAACTACACAAGTTGCAAAAGTGTGGCCTGCACCACAGCAACGCACAGTGCCAACCAAAGCGCCGGCGATTGAACAAGAGGTGAAGGAAACGCTCACACAAAAGCAAGAACATGCAAAGGACATTCAGTTGAAGTATCTCACCAAGCACGTGGAGCAGCTGGCAAAGAAGCTTGACACGCTGCAGAAGGACTGTAACGAAGCGGTCGAAAAGGTTCAGGTGAAGGACGGCGAAGTGTCGATGTTACGGTACGAGCTGAAGATGGTGAAAACCAACAACGAGCAGCTGCGGCTTGAGAAGATCCGCGAGAAGGAAACGATCCAGAAGGAATGGATTGAAAAGATGAAGAATCTCGAAAAAACAATCTCAGCGCAGAAAGTGGAGAATGAGTTTAAGGAGATGGAAATAATGAATTTGAAAACAAAGCGTTTGAACGCTACGATGCGGTCGACCGAGTTTCGTGATGGTGCGGACGTTCCGACACCCTCCGCACGGCCAGAATCTAAGGCCGCCACAGAGGATAGCTTCATCCTGTCCGGTATGATGCCGAAGCTATCGCTCTCGGAACCGGTCGATCGGTACGAGCGGCTTCAGTTCGATCCACAGTTGTTCGTAAACCCAACCGACAGTACCGCGCAGGGGCGCAAACTTCGCAAGTATTCCAGAATCACACGGAACGAGTTTGTGATTGCCGATCAGCTCGTTCTACTGCAGACGTGCCTTTCCCAGTTGCTAAGCGACGTTGCTTCGTGCGGTGGAGGATCGGACACGATCCAACTAAGCAGCGACAAGTTTCCCTTTGTAGCGATCGCAACGGAGAAAGGTTTGAACGAGATCGTCCTGTACTGTCAGCGGCTGGGACAACAGAAGGCATCCGAACTGAGGGCTAGTGGGACGAGCCGATCCAGTGAGCGTAACGTACAAGGGCGTCCAAGAAGCAAAATGGAACTTACCTCACCGGTGAACATTTTCCAACAGGAAAAACTATTCGCCGGTGAGCAGGCGATTGTAATACGGCGCTTCTTGGCGCTGGTGGCTTTGTATTGTAGATTTTCAAATGAACTTGTTGTGGAGACGTTGCTGAAGAAGGGTTTCGTGGCACGACTAGCAACTGATATCAAACAAATAAGTGATGCTGTAAGTGAAATTCGGTTATCTGCGAAATTGAAGGCAATTCTAAAAATTGGCCATCTTTCTTTTCCAGAGTTTCTTGGTTGCACTACACGGGATGATTACCGGAGCGGCCGCCCTACTGAACGGGTTAAGCTTCCGTTCGGGGCGTATAAAACTGTACGGTGCACACGGTGTCCAGCTAATGGAGTTGTTCCGCTCGATCGTACTCTGTCAAACCGATGCACCATCTTCGCTCGTGGAACTGTCCGATTTTCTGCGCCGTTTATCACAGCTCACGGATGGGAGTGTAAAACACCTGTTAGATCGTCTCTGCATCAGCCATCAACCCGTCGCGGATAAACCGGCGAGAAAGCAGTATCGGTTAAAGTCGATCAGTTTCTCCCAGGAAACGTGCACCCTACAGATGTATGCGGCATTGCTCGAGAGTTCCGTTCGGCACCACGTACCGTACGAAGGTTGGCAGCTGAAACCGTTGCTGAAAAACACGGAAAATACGATACATTTCCTACGCAACGTGTTGCTGCATCCGGTCGGATGGGTAAAATCGTTTTACGATCGTAGCGATCCAACTGGATGTGAATTGTGTCACATTCGGACAGTGACGGCATTCGTTACGCTGTTGCATCGTGTGCTGCTGTGCTGGAATCAAAGAACCGTACGAGAGGACAAAGGTTTGCTTACTTAAGAAGTGATATTTTTAAACAAAAAAGTAAAATTATGCGATCCCTTTCAGACGTAAGAAGAATCCACCGAATCTCCCAACACGCAGTCCTTTTGCTGTACGATCTGTTCCAGACGGCGTACCAAAAAAAGTTACTGCGTCTCAGTGGCCATACGGTTCGGTACCGACTCCGGGCAGTGTACAATTGGCTTAAACTGTACGAGAAAGATTTCAATTTCCGTTCCATTCACAGTAAGTAACGGGTGGCGTCTTCCTTATCGTAAGGGGGCTTAAGTACATGTCACTTGCAATCGTTTTAGGCACCACACTCGGAATGCTGGATATGCGGCTCCTGATGAGCGATCCGTTGCGATCCTCGCTAGAGACGGAAAGTGAAGAATCGGATCAGGAAAAGAAACCGGGCACATGCGAAGATGATCGTAAAGCGGAGAGTAAAACCATCGTGAACGAATTGTTTACTGACTTCTTCTTTACCTACCACAGTAATAATGCTACGCTTTTGGAATAGAGAGACCCGTGATGGGGATGCTTTAGTGTCCTGTAGCTTTTGTGATATCTGCCCCTTTTGTATCGCGATGACAAAACAGGAGCATTTTTTTGTGTGAAGTGTGTCCGTGTGTTTGAAAAACTTTATTCTTGGTTTAACCGATATATCATATTCAGCATATTTACACGAAGATTCGTTATGCGTAAGCCATCATCACTATCATCTGAAACTGAAAGCAATTAAAAACATTCCCTCAGCATTGGCTTCGTGTCACCAATAATTTGTCCTTGTTAGCCCTAACCATTTCATATTGTACAACTAATTCTCTCCAGGCACGCGCTTCCTATACGGATTTTTATATGTTTTTTTGTTGTTCGCCAATCTTTATCTGACAACTTTTGTTTAGGTACCTACAAACTATGCAATATAATCAACAAACTGTGAGGAATAAAATACATTTAGCTTTTGTGACACTGGTGGTCAATTTACGTAACGCCTGCTCACAGCTCTATCCGTTTTCCTCCATAAAATAGGACACAAACCAACAGGAACCGATCGATCTGGATGTATGTTTGTGTGTGTATGTGTGTATTTGTGTTAGTTTATCCTCATTTGTAAAGCAACCAACCGGCTTGGGTAAGCTTTGGTTTTCGGTTTTGGATTATCCCTTAGTCCCCTATCTAATATGTTCCCCGTGGTAGTAGTCCCGTTGCCATAGGGATCTCACATAATAGGTGAGGAAAAATATGAAACCCCCCACCACCACCCCACCATCTAGATCGGTTTGTAGAGCAGTGTGGTAACGTATTTCTTCCGGTAGCGATGTGTCGCACTCAGCACCATGACACCGTCCTTGATAGAAAGGGCGTACAGGTGATTCAGCATGACGTGATTCGGTTCGGGAAGAAGTGTTGGTTCGCACTGGAGTGTTTGCGTATGTGTGTTAGGAGCGAAAATAGGAAGAATTTATCAGTAGAGTGTGGTCAAATTAATAAAAATCCAAATCCGATTTCTTACCGACAGTGGAGTGTCCTTGTTGAGGATGACCTGCAAGAGATGGGGCGGCAGTATGGGCGGTCCCGATTCCTTACCCCAGGGTCTGGCAGTCGGGATATCTTGGCCCCACTCTTTCGATTCATCTTTGCCCGTATCTTCGCTGTCCTTGGCCAGCGCTTGGAATACTTCAAAATCGGACTGACGCACGGTAACGAGATTGTTTGTAAAGCCTGAGTCGTTTTCAACATTTTTCTACAATGTAAAATAGCAAAAAGTATAAAAATCTGCCCATAAACATTAGGGTTTACACTTTGCCAAACACTTACCAGCTTCGGATCATGTTTCCATTCGCCATCGACAAGAAACTTATACTGGTGGTCCCCTTCCGGGATGTTGATGATGGTGACAAAGTCTGCGTGCGATTTCACCATCGGCAGTACCTTCCACTGCGAGAACGTTCCGCTGATGAACACCTGCTTTCCCCCGCCGTCCCATTTGAACACGGTCGGCAATGTGGTCGATTGCGGTTCCTCCTCCTGCTGTTCGCCCACACCAGCTGGCATATCGGACGGTGTGGTACCCTCGGACATGGTGCTCGATCGTTTCCTTGGCTCGCGCACAAACTCCGGATCCGGTACGGATTTGGAATAACCGTACGGTTCCACCTCTTCCTCGGTCGCGAACGCATACCCATGGATGTGTGGCTTGCGATCGAACACGAACGCCTGATCGTCCTTCATCGGCGAGCCCGGAATTGGATCATTTGATCCGGATTTATGGCGCTCCCTGGGTAAATTGCTTCCCGCGTTTCCCATCGCGCAAAGTGGTTAACCTACCAGGTGGGGGAGGGAAGGAAAAACTGCACCTTCAACGGAATGAAAGAACTATCGAAAAGTGAGCAGAAACTGGTTGAATTTCACTGGGTTTGCTTTGTACTGCAATAAATATTTTTTTCTTTACTTTTGCGTGTTCTGCGTATTTTGGTCGAGAATGTTTTTATGCAGCGATCCGAATGACAGCTGTCAGCTTGAATCCCGTACGCAGCCAGAATGTAGTTTTGATTGCAGAAAATGTGCTTCGTTTTAATGCCGCCAGATGGCAGACATTGCGAACGCACGTGAGGATGTGTGCGTGTGTATGTGAAGTGCCAGCTGTCAAAACGGTACGCGCAGCCAAACAAAACACAAAACAAACGGGCGAATCTCAAGTTTTTTCCATCTTGCTGTGTTTTGTGGATGAATTTTCCAATTTTTCCCGGTCGAATGCGTTGCATTTGTAGTGTGTAGTGATCGGACATTTTCCATAGCTAATCCTGCACCGAATGTGGTTACCATTAGAATGAAAGTCACGGTTAAAAGTAAGTAAAAACATCTTCCAGTTTTCCCATGGTTGTTCCGCGTGTGGTCCGGGTGCGTGAAGCAAACCGACCGGAAGGGTCACGCGCATCCAGGCAGCATTGGATGGAAAAGCATTTGGTCGCGTGGGGGCACTGGAAAACTGTCATTTGGAAAATTCGCTCGATAGAGTGTGTACCGTGCTGTAACACGCTGGCGCTAGAAGAGAGTTTTCGACGGTGCTGAGAGTGGCGCCCGTCCGGGAAGAGAAGCCACAGCAGGAAGGGCAAAAAGGGGTCAGGTTTATGTTTATCGATTTTCATCGGAAACGAAGTGAGCCCTTGCGTCACGCGGTTATCCGTAATATTTCGTGAACTGTGGTGTACCATGTAACTGAAACGTTTCTGTGCCATTTCTCCCGGTTTGCTGTAGGTTGGATGGGTGTCGCTGTCTGGAAATGGTTGGCCAACGATGACAACTGCGGCATCTGTCGTATGGCATTCGAGGGCTGCTGTCCGGATTGCACACTGCCCGGTGACGATTGTCCGCTCGTGTGGGGTGCCTGTTCCCACTGCTTCCACATGCACTGCATCGTAAAGTGGCTCAACTCGCAGGCAAACCAGCAGTGCCCGATGTGCCGACAGGCGTGGAAATTCAACGACAAGTAGGATCGTGGGTGGAGTGATAATAATTACACTCTCCAGATAATAGTAATGACCACACGGACTAGCTTTGTAAGGAACACGGTTGTTTGAGCAGCAATCCACATCCGGACAGTAGTAGCACGAAAGGAAAAAAGGGTTTTAGGAAGGTAGGTCTGTGCTCGCGGTAAATTTAGTGCAGTGTAGTGCAGACGAGTGCAGTGCTATAGTGTGCTCGATATTGGCCATATAAAATATAATCCGTACCAGGTGCGTGCTATCGTTGTGTGTATGTGCGGCTAGCGTATGTCTGTAATAGTACAGATTGCTGGCCCCAAAAAGTGCTATTAGTGCAGTGGTACGCCCATTACTATTCCATACCATTCGTCAGTGTCATTTCCTACGACCGCTCCTAGAAGTGTTCTTGCGCAAAACCAGCAATAAGGATTTTAGAAAAGGTAAGGAACATTTTATTTTATTTTTCCCTTAAAGATTATTTGTATCCATTTTAGCGCCCCTGAACCTATTCTCTTTGAATTCTATACTAATATTATTTCAGTGCCACATTAAAAATATCTTTATACTCGAGAGGGTACAAAAATGCGGATTTTCGCACAAACTAGCACACACATTAACGAAACCAGCCCCAGAAGTATGCCTGTTATCTCCGGCCGTTCTTTGTGTTAAAAATAACAAAGAATGTGCATTGACGAGTGCATCGGTACAGCTATCGTCGTTTTAGGTGCATCTTATCGTCGTTGTACAATGGAAACGGTATTAAAGTGACGTAAGGAGAGGACATTCCGAATGCATATATTTTTTGTAAATTAAAATCAAATCTCAACTGCTCGTCATAATATGAGCTTTAATTAATTTTACAATCGCTTGTCGACAATTTATTTATCGAACGCATGCCTTTATGGCCCCCTTTCTAAAGGAATGCGGCACAATAAATAAATTTGCCCCATTCACAAGTTGGTTAATTGTATCGAAAACACTTGGTGGCATAAAAGCGTTACTTCCTCTCTTCCTTCCTGTATTGTTTGTAATGGTCGGCATAAAGTGCAACATCGCTATTTAAGCATAGGCTTAAGGGGTTTGTTTGTTACACTTCCTATGGGCCTATTAGCGGTGTATTAGTGTGCAGGCGCGCCGGTGCATTTTATCGTTTCGTGTGCACTCAGCTGTTTGTGTGAATGATCCAATAAACTTTCATTGCAACTGTGGGTTTATTTAAGAGATTTTTAAAATGCGAATAGGTTCCGTGTCAGATTAACCTTTACGTTTTTCATTTTTAGAACCCCCATAATAGCTGATTGTTTTCAAAACACTACAAATTGACGGAATAAACATTGAAATGCATCTAAAATATTCTAAATGATCGCGGCGATCATCGAGGATTGGGTGACGGATCAGCAGAATCCCTCGCACACCGTATGGATGCATTATTTATCAGCGGTTCGATAAAAGAGAACATCAAACTAACCGATGGAACGGTGTCTTATTATAGCAACACCCGCAACATCCGGCACAAACTCTAACGTCTGTACGATTCGGATCGGTCAGCAGAGCTCAGTTGCGGTGGAGGTTTTCTCTCGTACGTCTGCCTCCAAAGCACAGATGGTGGACAGATGATAGAAGATTGCTTTGCGCGTGAAACATCCAGAAACACCCGGGCTGGATAAAAGAAACCAAACCTAAAGGTCAGACAAGCGCATGAAAAACGGACAACTTTATGTGTGTTTGGCCTGACGTACTCACCGGAGATTCGAATATTCGGTGTAGGAAGCGAATTGAAACAGTTTGTTTTAGAAATCCATTTCCTCCTTACCCATCCCACCATTTCAAAACTCGTCTGTCGCGTGCCGCCCCATGCTGCTCCGGTGTGGTGTATGGTTTTCTTTTATTATGTGACTGTAAACTGAACGGTGTCAGTGATTTGCATAATTTCACCCATTGAAAAGCTGACGAACGAATCGGCGAGGTAGAAACAACAGCTCCAACAACATACATTAGCGGTACCGAAAATGAATTCTTCTACTAGCCCCCTGTTGGGTTGCGTGCGCTGACACGTTCTTTATCATATTTTGGTCCGAACATGTGGATGGCTTGGGAGGAATAATGCGCGGGTCTTATGCTTAACAAGGCGCCAAAGAATGAAGCGCCGATTGGTTATGGCTCCGAAACCTTCGAAATGGTGTAACAATGTGTGGCCTAAATATTATTTGCTCTATTTAGGGATGATTGTACTAATTTCTCTATTTCTCTCTATCTCTATTAAAAAGGTTCAGGAGATACAATCGAACAGCATGCTAAATGTGTGGGCGCTTTTCATTAGCTTGTTGGGTAAAATATGGAACTGATCAGTTTGTTGGAGACTCCCAGTTGGAATGTAAATTTATTGCAACGAAGCCAAGGAATGGTGTTTCTCGAACATAATCTCTTTCGTATCGGTGTGCATGAACCGGGTTTAGCTGTAGAATACAACCCCTTTAAGAAGCCACCCCACCGAATGCATCCAAACTAGCGAAGAAGCAATGGAAAGGAAGGAAGTATTATCGTAATAGAATTATGAGTATCATATTTTTAGAACATTAACCATCGCGAACAGACACAACCAGTAGTACCAGACCGACAAAGCAAAAGGGCGTAGTGAACAAAAAAAGAAGCGAAATTAAATAACCACACACACCACTCCTTTCTGTGTGGGTGGTGGTAATGAGATTTGCCTTTAGATGCCGGAAGGTAAATTGCTTTGCAATAGGTAAAAGCGAAACAGCCACACCAAGACACCGGTCCGGTGCGTGCGGGTTACGGTCAGTATGACAAATAGTCCGCCCGCAGGGAAACGATTTATCGACAAGTAATTCAATTACGCGCGCCGCTAACACTATCCTCGCGGAGGTTTTGGTGCGTACTTGTTACAACAGGGCAATGGCACACGCCCTGAGGGTTTTTTTAGAATGTGAAAAACCCGGGTAGCACAACACTGCAGAAAACGATAGGAGGGTGGCGCGAGATGATGGGCGCCTCCGTGTAAGTATCGTGAGACAATGCATTAATCAAACCAGCAAAACTTCACGACTGTTTGCGTGTGGTCAGAATGGGACGATGAAAGGGAAACGATGCAGTGTTGCAATTTGTTTTTCAGATGGTAAAGATTGTAGAGGATCGGCTAATGGATTATTGGTTGATAAAATGAAACATTATTAAATGAAATGCAAACTACGAATTGTTGAGATTTGTTCCGTCTTATGACTGAGTAATGAGTTTGACAAGAGAGTTTACCGAAGTATATTCGTCGTATTGTATTACTTAAGTTGCTTCTTTTCGAAGATCAATGGAATTTTCAAGAATTTTCTGTACAACTCCGCTCACAGTCTTAAACTATAACTTTCCAATTTAGTCCAATTTGATGTGGATGTTTTGGAAGAGGAACCCCCGTGTTCTAGTGAAGCTTTCCTTCATTCTACATATTCAGTTTCGAGATCCTGAATATAGTCAGTGTTTGCATCCTGGGGTTTCTGTCGTCAGATTTGTCTATGCAGATGTTCTGTCTACTGGTGCTAGGTCTCCAATATTAACTCCTTCCGAGTCTTTCAAGGAGCTTGATTCGCTGCTGGAAGGATGAGAATTTCATCAGTTACCAGTTGGAGTTCCTCTTGGAAAGAGCTCGCTACTTTGACGCATCAAGAGTTTTAATTTGCAAGTAGAGGTTCTGCTTACAGATTTTTTATATATTGGGAGTATTTTCCTTTGAGACTTTATTTTTATCACAATTTTAGACTATTTATATCACAATTTGCTCATCCAACATATTATTCTCATAACATATTCTTCGGAGATCAGTATCTCCAGTTATCGCGGCTTCTTTCGGAAAAGCAAAAGGACTTCCTCACTGTCGACAAACTCCCCAGAACGTGTTTGTTGTTGCCATTGATTATGGGCTGGTGGCTGGCGGCTTGTCGTTCTTCCTTTACGAAACTCTCCGTCATTCCGCCATTGTCGGGGTAAGAGGTGGGACTCATCATCATCATCTTCCAACAAATAATCCTGAGTTTGAAATATATCCCCAATGATGGTTCGTCTATCACGTCGATGTCTAGTTTACTGTTTCCGGCGTAGTTGAATCTGAAGATCGTCCTCAGGATCAGCCTGCTCTTCCGGTGCATTTACCACTAAAGCAGCATCTGTTGCAGCTTCAGTCTATTTGTCCACCAATCAGCTCTCTTGCAGGGTCTTCAAACCTCAGGCTCTCAAAAATTACGCGCACGATATACTCAGCCTCCCAAGCTGAAAACACCATATCTTGATAGTACCAGTGTCAGATGGAAGTTCATATCTCCATGCTGCCGTGTAGCCCATAAGTAATCGTCTGGAGTAGTTGAATACATTTGGAGAGAATTCCCTACCAGAGTAACAATGTACGGCACAGTGATATTTTGTTGGAACTTGCTTGTAAGAATAACCAACGTTACGTGTCTGTCGTAGATGGGAATACCCTCAACGGCATATTGTCGTTTACTAATTTGCTTACTAATCGATCATGTCCGGAATCTCACTCTCTACCGTTAAACTAATAAGACTCTCAAGGCTCTGATGGATGAGTCATGTCATTAGAATGTCGTCGAACAACCGCTGTCTTCTTATCATCAGACGCAGCTAATCCAGTAAGACGTAGCGCATTGATTGCACTGTTGTTAAATGTCTCAAAATTTATAGAGACATTCATTTGACATCACTTGAGATGTTCGTATCGCACATTACGATATTAGAAACATTTCCTTGCGGGTATTTACTTCACATATTAACTGTCACTTAACGGAGATAGATTTCCCATTTTTCCATGCCAGTCACTTCCGACATCCAGCCGATCTGTCTGAAATGGAGCCAAATTATTTTTAGCCTCAGTTTTTCTTCCACTTCATCTGAAACTGCCCGCCAACAGTCTGACAGTCAATTTATTATCGAGACTAGCGCGAAGAGATCCGGGAACGATCTGCGTGCAAATCATCCGTGCTCCAGCTGGAACTCTTGCCACCACGAGAGCATGATTGGAAACGGAACTCCCATTACAACTTAACCCCATATGGCTAGATACGATTTCCATCTGAACGATATGGCCTACGACCACGGGGCAGAGTGTCAGTCGATGGGTTTAGATAAATTATGCCATCTCTTTCGGTGTTTTGCTCAGCCGCAACTCGGTTCTACCACTCCCCGTTGGAGTTTCGGGAAAGAAAAGTGCGTTTCGGGTTATCGTGTGCGGGTCTTGTCGTGGAAAAAAAGGGAAAATTAGTTGCATTTAAAGCGCCCAGCATGAAAAGTACGGGCACGAACGGGCTTGCTGAGCTTTGGTGGTAATAAATTACTGCGTGAGCTAATCGTTTGCATTACGCGTGCGTGTGAGTGCATGTAAACTCGTAACTACCCTGTCCGTGTCTATTAGCTGATCGCGCTGAAGTTCGCAACAGGCGGTACCCCGACGGTTTTCCGATAAGCTTTCGTTCGGCGAACACGGTTCCCGATGTGCAGGAGATTATCCTCCCGCACATTGGTTGGCAGAAGTATTTAAGGTCGGATGGAGTGACATTCGATACTGGCGGCAAACGTACAATTGGCCACAAAACCGTACACACCGTAATGCGCATTAGACGCACGTGTCCTGGCGCACTACTGTTCCGGATGGGTCAATTTGAGGAGCTGACGGTGACGGTCGTCCCCTTTGCGGAAGCACTCTAATCGATGGTAAAACGGTGCAATAAAGCTACTGCTGGGTAAGGAAACTCGCGAACAGATGTATGCTAGAAAGTATCGAATTTAGCATTTAATCTTTATCTTTTTACTCCGTGTGCGTGCTTGCATTCGCAGGAATAAAACGGCGCCCAATCCGTATGAGCCGGTATTAGGAGGGTGTAGTCAGTTTATTGCACAGGCAAATACGATTATATCGACTATCTATTCATAGGGATCATGCGTGAAACAAATTGGAGGTTATTTGATAACATCACGTGACAAAACGTGTCGTGTAATAGGTGGTTCGATTCGTTTTGGGCGAAGGTGATTTATGGTTCAAATTATTGTGTAGGGTATAAATCATTCCATACTGCACATCTTCATACTGCAGGCGCGACATCTGTTCAACCTTGGTAACATTTATGGTCTTTTGTTTTATTTCTCTACCCAAGCAAAACATCAATTCGTTCGTTTTGTTCGAGCTTGGAGATGGTTTATCTATTTCGTTCTTTGGAGAGGTTCTTGAAAAAAGGAAACGAATATGTTTATTCGAAACTGAGGAAAGCAATAACACAAGAAAAAGGATATGTAAATGCATAACACACGAGAGGTACGCCTCCATTTCCATAATGTATGTCCTTTTTTCGGAATTTCAAGTGGATGGAATTTTTTGTTCAATAGAAAGTGTGTTTATTTATGTTTATGTCATCTGAGGAAGCTATTGGGGATGTTTTCTTAACTTAATAATTCTACATACATTTAAATCCGACGAACCCTGTCGTTTGTTTTCCTTTTTTATCATTGTGAATGCATTGCTGCACTCGCATCACAGCGACAGTAAAATAAACGTTCTCTTCAGTGCATAGATCACTGACGATGATGATCATAATGATGACAGATGATGGCGAACGTTGCTGTAGTGGTGGTGTGATGCTTTTGCAGGGCTCTTCATCGCTTAGCTGTAGCGAAAGTATTTTAAATTTAGGTTTTAATGTTAGTCTTAGTTGTTGAACTAGAAACTGTCGGGTCAACTGTCAAATAAACTTTAATAGAGGATTGTCGATATCTTGATCATAAACATGATATATTTGAAGCATTCTTTAAAGTTCGATAATGTCGAAATATATCAGCTTTCAAATATCCATTAAAACAATATGTCTGTTAAATGTTCTGTATTTTTTCTGGGCTGTGTAGAAGCAGTCTATCACATTGCAATGGATTGTAACGATTTTTTTATCTTTGATTTGATAACTCTTTTTAACCATCACGTCCCTCAAACAAATCTTAATACAATATTCCAGAAAACGGTAGAATAAAGTCCCCATTTAATCTACTGACACCTTATATACGATTGCGCGAGAAGGGCTAATATACATTTACATTTACATTTACTTACATTTGATTAGTTTTGAAGGTTATTTTGAAGAGCGGTTGATCGGTAGTACTACAGGAGGTTTTTACGAATTTTATATCGCGTTCTGGAGATCTGGAACAGACCAAATTGTGTTAAATTTGATGCAGGATCCCCATATTTTATTGAAGCGGCTTGTTTACAATTGCCCGACTTGTCTCTAACGACAATCGTGTTTTGACAAAATTAAATTTTTAATAAATGATCATTTTTGGAGTTTGGTTTAAGTGTGCTAAAAAGGCCTGAGATCTTTTCATACCCTTTTCATACCCTTTACTGTGCGTAGAGAAAGTTTAGCATTTTGAGAACACATTTTAAAAGAATGAAGACTTCTAAAAGTCTCATCAAATTCATGCTAATCGTAATCATCATGAAATAAATTTGTTCAATCATTGATGTCCCAATAATTCCAAAATGAACACTTATGATTCTCTATTTTACCATTTTACCACAATATCTTTCCTATTTAAATGTGCATTGAACAAATTGAAAATTTAAATAACCTCTTTTACAATCCATCTCTTCAAATGTTTTTAATATTTGACTTCGAAAACCCCTGCATCCACGTTCAGTTCACCCGATTTTCTAGTGTTGGTGATCGAGTGCACAGCCAACGCACACCATCAAACCACCGTAGCCATCGTTCGGTTCGGCTGTGTTGCGTTTGGTCGGTGCGTTCGCTTACAGTCGTCAATTCGCGGTTGGCTTTGTCCGTGTACGGTGGTTGGTCGTGTCGTGAGTTTCATGCAGGCATCGCGATAGAACCCGTCGATAGGTCGTCAAAGGGGGCCAACAGTGTGTGCGGTGTAGTTTGCTACAAAAAGCGAAGGGTTGGTCATCCCCCCCCCTTTAGCTCCAGGTTCGGTTGGGGCTATATTGCAGTGCATGTGGTGTATTGTTTTGTGTTTCTCGATCGCCGTGCCCTGTGGGGGAGAGTTGGCAAAAGTGATGTTTAAAAAAAATATTCCAAACATCCAAACCGGCACGACAAAATAATAGTTTTGGAAGTTTGGATGTCAGTATAGCTGGTGAAGCGTTGTGGATTGATAGGAAGTTTTTGTTTTCCTCTGCCGGCAGTGGCCAAACTCCAGTTCAACGCACGTACCTCAAAACCGTACAATCTTCGTTACCTTGGGAAAGATAGTGTTTAATTAGGGTGCTGTTGCTATTTGAGTTACTGTTTTTTGCGCGCCTACTATGACGATATCGTTCGAGTTCTAGCAGACGTTTTTCGATGGGCATTCGCACAGGAAAAAAAGGCCCCGTGTGTGCGATAATGTACCTCAGCAGGTGTTGTTTCTTACTTCAAGTTTTTGTCGTTGTATGTGCCTCTCAAAGTGCAACCCTTGAAGATTTAACAGGTGTTTTTTGGTAAAGGAGCAGGCGTGTGGATGCTTTTTTCGAGAGATTTTCCATCACCATGGTTTCGGTCATCTTGAAGTTATGTCGCGCCGCTTCGTTGTGGTCGGGTCCTTACCTTTCTGTTTTCTCCTTCTCCCTTCTGGGTAGTGCTGTTCAGGGTACGGGAAAGTAGGCCGCATACGAGTGCAGTTTACGGGCAGTGTATGTGTGCGCTTGTATGTATGTCAAGCACATGGTGTAAGTGGCCCCAAAAAAACCGGCGGAACCCTATTCCCTTGAGGAGCACCACTCGGAGAGGGAATGAAGGTTGAGAATGAAAGTGGAGCTTGATGGTGAATCGTATAGGTGATGTCTCTTTGTGGAGGTTCTCGATCAAGACAACAGGGTGTCAATGAGTGAGGTGTCACGTTGAATTCTCGTCGAGCAGCAATATGTCTGAAGGTGATATTGATATCTTGCCAGAGTTCTAACCCGCTAAAACGTGCCCTTCTGGAATGGTGGTGGAATTGGTTGACGAGCTTAGTCAGCGCTATATCACGTCAGGTATAGGAATGACACGCGAAGACAGGAGGGGTGTAGTGTGGTACCGTTTATTAGCGTTCGGGGTATAGAGGGAGTTTTAGTGTGTGCGTGGGTCGTGTTCTGGTGATACGAATACAGCAAGCCGGAGCCACTGATGTTAGATTAATGTTTATCGAGGTGTGATGAATGCTAACGAGCTATATTTCTTCTCTTGTGCAGTGTGAATAGTAACTGCATCATAAGCCACGTACGTTCAGCTGTGCTAACGGAGTGAATCATGTGATCGTTGCCGGTGCGAGCGATCCTAACATGTAACGTGCATTTATGATAGTTTTGCATATCGCGGAGTGTGTTTTTTTTATATCGAAAGAATAACGATTTGTGAAGTTTTAAGTGTGAAAAGAAGCTCGCCGTCACTAGGGGAGGTATGTTGGGGATAAGCAAGAAACCGGGCCCACCGGTACCGCCGAGACCCAGTGCAGCTGCCGTCGCTACGGCCCTTGCCAAACAACGTGAAAATTCTCCCTCCCCGAACGGAGGAACACGGGGAGGAAGCAATGGGAACGGGATGGTCGGTATGGCAACGTTGAAGCCACCCCATCCAGGACGTACCGTGGTGTACAAGTCACCGGATTTCGATCAACCAACGGCAAGACATCGTTCCCAGTTGTCCACATTTGGAGGTTCCGTACCGGAGCAGCTGCAGGGATGTCCGAATCCGAGCTCCAAACGTAACGCGATCTATCACGATAGTCCCGGCCAGAGTCCGAAAGCTATGGAGAGGAAACTGCTCACCCCAGCATCTGGTGGTGTGATGTATCGATCCACCTGCAGTATAGTGGAGATCAACACTAGCCCTAGTACTTCTGGTTCTAGCTCGGTGTCTACCTCCCCGGTAGCTACGCTCCAAAAACACTCGGGAGATCAGATATCTGCCAAGCTGCAAAAAGATTCCCTTGCGGTGGCCCCGATAGCTCGGAGACGTTTGCGCACCGGTGACTCACATTCGAGCGAAGGTTCGCCGGAATCGTCCGAGGTGATCATCATCAATGGTGGTTCGCACGGGAGTAGCATCAGCCTGCTGAACCTGGACGACACCGAGAATGGGCATGGGAAGTCACTGAGCGAGTGTGACAGTGGAACTGAGCGTGGAGATAGCTCCGGATCTTCCGCGTCCGCCGGAAGTACACTGGAGCGGGAGAACAACGCGAAGAATCTCGAAAGCAGCGCTAAGAGTAGTCACTTTACGGAAATCATAATCGGCTCGAACCAGAGCAGTACGGTGGTACGGAGCGGTAGCAAACCGAACATCGCCACCACGAACAGTGTGATACGGTCGAACTCGATCCGATTGCCGATCAAGGCAGCTGTAACGGCAGCAGCAACACCACCACCGCTTTATCACCGTCCAGAACCGGAAGGTGGTGAGCATGTGCAACCGTCAAGTGATCGCCGTGCCGGAACAGGACCTATTGGAGCAGCAAGCGTTACAAAATCTCAATCAACCACAACGCTCGATCCGGCCACACTCGATTCGAAGCTAAGCGAGAAGAAGATCGCCTTCCACGAGCTGCTCATATCGGAGCTGACAGCAATGCGTCAGAAGCAAAAGGAGCAGGATCAGCAAGAACGTCAGATGGTGAATCCGGTGCAGCAAGAAGGGAAGTTAAAAACCGATGAAATACCCGTGGGAGTCGATCTAGCGAAGATCAACCGCCGGCAGCGATGTCCGTCCGAGCGGCGTTCATCCGGCAGTGAGACGGAGACGACCCCGAACGGTACCGCCACCAGACTGCCGAAGATACGTACCGCCGACTGGATCGAGGTGGGCGACAATGGCAAACAGGTGGTGCTGTCCAGCTGTCAGATCAGCCTGGAAGATTCGGGCATGGAGGACGAGGAGAAGCTGGACGATGCGTCGTCCGGGGTAGGCGATTCGTGGGACAGCGTGAAGGAAGATGCAGAGGAACGGTGAGTCAAGGTTATGTTTCTCCGTCCGGCGTCCTATGCGATAAGGCTGGTGTAGGAACGTGACCTACGCGGTGGGAGGTGAATCAGGGGTCTTTGGGCTCTAGCTGATGGGGGCCAGTTGGGTGGCTTATCATGTTTTTGTGTGTGTCTGGCCAAATAGAAACAGGCGTGTAGAATTTGGAAAGGATATTTCGGGCTGCGACATACCTCTGTTGCGGGTATCTGTTTGCTGTCGCTTATCTGACGTATATGAAAGTGATAAGAATGTTGTGATTTTTTTTAAATGTGGACGATGGAAACAACCAGAGGAAAGGGTATTTTATTAGGTACTTGAGATAAGTTTTATAGCTATGCTACGGACGGTGTAGAGTGTAAATACAGCTGCAATAATGATGGAGCTCCTGTAACTGGAGCTCTTCGATTGTAGGCTCCGAACACTATGACACAATAACATATTTATTGGGTCAAATTTCCCAAGAATTCAATTTTAAAAATAAAATTCCAAGACTTGCCCTGACGACATCGTGCTGCTGCTACATTTTATTGTACCACGAATGGCAAAGAATGGAAAGTTATCGCAACCAGTTTGCGAATATCGTATTCTGATATATGAGTACGAAAAAAAACTTCACGTGCAACCAATGTTGGGTCGCGGTCCATCGTAAGTGGAGCATCGATTTTCCCTTTTGCCCGATGGTGCATACGACCCTTTTGAGACTAAAATCCTTCGTGAAATTTTTGTTGTTGTCGAGTTGCCCACATTGCCCTAGCACTGGGGTCTCTGTAGAGTGTTGGCTGTCGATCGAAGAAGTGGTGAACACCTTTTTTGGGCTCATAAATTACAACCTTGCCGTCTCTCCTACTGCTGTGTGTGTGTTTGTTCCTTCGGCCATTTGATCAGAACGAACATGCGCACATGAACTGGTGAATGTATTTATTTTATATATGCATCTGTCATGCGCATTGGAGAGCGAGGAGGGAGTCAGTAAGCGGAAAGGGCCTAGATTACTTCGATGACCTCCGAAATGGAAGTTGGACAAGAATGCAACAACAAACGGGGGTAGTGAAATGCGTCGGATATGCATGAGAGTGCGAGACCCACACAGTGACGGTTATTTCCGCCGACATTAATTTTCCATGACATACACAAACACACGCTGCAGTTGTGTGGACACTATGGCACACAGTCATGATTGTGCTGTTTGTTTCGCGTTGGATAGATTGTGCCGATCAACAATGGGCCCTCCACTATACACTTCGGTGGTTAATTGTGTGTGCGAGTGGATCGATTGTGTTGTGCTACAATGACGAGTGCGACCCGCGGATGATGACATTGAACCGCGATCGTTCGATCGTCAGCCAGGCAGCATGCAGAGTACTGCTGCAAGGACGTCCCCAAACCATCTCCAGACTCTTGCTAACTACTGAGCACTAACTGCACTGGGGGATGGAACGTGACAAAGCGACAAATTCGCCATTGATTCTAACTAGCAGCGTGAGTCTCCAATTTGAACAACAACGCGATGGTACCTGAGCATGTTTTCGTGATGCATCTGACCGTTACACTGCGGCATACTGCACCGGAAATGGCACACGGTAATCATGCCGTAGCGCATGTACCCTGATGATGCTCATCTTGTTGCATTGTGTGTACCGTTCCGTTAGAAAGAACCCATTGCTCAGGTTTGAAGATTTCCCCTTCCAAGGTAGGCTGAGAAGAAAGTCTACCCACGCGCCGTTAAAGATGGTCACCGGTGATCGCAGCGAGACTTGGGCCATGTTCATAGTGTAACGGCCACCGACACGATCCCCGGATGTACGACCCGCTGTCATTCAACCCAATTCTCAGGCGCATGCACGACAGAAGCCAGGTACCATGTCGGTTGACGGTTGCATAATGCACCGCACCGTGCACTCAATGCAAATGTAACTGTGGAGTGCCATTTGTGGGACGCACACTTGTTCAAATGGAACGCGACTGGGTCCCGGTTCTTACGTGCCAAGATCGGGAGGAAATGAAAACTTGCATGCAGAGGTCGTTAACGAGCGCTTGTTTTCGCGCACCCTTAGTGCGGAATTCGGAATGTGGACATATGGTTAGTTGCTCAGGAATGTTGATAAATCTAGCAAAAATTTCTTTTGCCTTTGATGGTATGTACCTATCTTCCAATCTCACAACTGCTCTTATAAATGCTTCTCAAATTGCCCAAAATGACGCCGTTAGCGGGCCAAAAACTCTTGGAAGACGAATGAGTCAATCTTCACCCTTCTTCTCAGGTGTGTTTTTTTTTCGGGTGTTCTGCTGTAACTTTGGTGATTTATGGATAATCATCCTCCTAGCCATCTGGCGAGATGATGTTTTCTCCCGCCAACCGTGTAGACGATGTTGTAATGCGCTATTCGGAACCGGAGTCCGTCTCTGTGTTTCTTCTCCAAAGTCCGGTACCGTCATAAAATATTAACATTCCGCAAAACGCCACATATCGCGTCTGTCTATCGCATTGATCCAATTTCAAGCGAAAAGATAAACGACTCTAAAAGCGGCTCCCCAGCATGTCGAAATGGCCGGACGTCACATCCGGCATTGGAGGGGTCGCTTCTGAAGCGTCGCTCAGGATGGTACGCAGTTCTGGAGATGTTCAATTTTGTGACGGTGTTAATTTACGCGAAAAAGGCGCGCGTGTATCTCACGAAGAAGGCACAGGAAATGGAACACGTTCTGCAGGGTGTCGGTGTTGGTATCCGAACATCAGTGACCTAGATATGAATTTAATAATAATAAAAAAAGGGTTCGGACTGTTTGTTTTGGGGCCTGGTTTTACTATCGCTGGGGTTGAAGGCTGTTTGATCGAACTTGTTAAATATTCGTCCGGACATCCGGCCCATTACAGGAGCGCCTGTTTGTTCTTGTGTGGTGTGTCCTTTTGGGATCGTTTTCCACATTTTTTGTGATGACTTTACTCATTAGCAATGCCTTTAAGAATAACGGCGTAAACATCTTACTGTCCGCAGAAACTGCAGACGCGAGAGAAAAACGGTGCCACCTATTAGAAAAGTTGATCGAGATCACTTCCAGAGCCCGTTGTGGTTTAGATTAGCGATCTGGACATTAAGACCACCGCGCACCGGTTTTGGGATCGGTTCGGAGGACCGTTACCGACGAGATGGTTCTGTGCCGGTGCGAAACAAACCAGCAACCGGAAGATGTATGGAAATTTGATCAACTTCACTGACCGAATCCGTTAATCTCTTTGCGTGTGACGCTTTCGGAGTAGATAAAGATCACGGGTGAAAGACATGGGAAATTGGTTCAGTGTTCTTGTGGGTTCGGGGACACTATTCTCGAAAGGAGGTTAGCAAAAAACAGCTCCTAGGGAAGTTTTTAAGATCTCCAGAGGTTTAGTTTTCCATAAATTTCACATCGCACTATCTTGTCTTTAATAAGGCCTTCAACCGATGGCTCTTAAATGAGCTCCAGAGTACCGAAGTTTTGCATAACAGTCTTTACTCTTCTCACAGTAGATCAACGCATCTTGATGGCTCTCCCGGTCTGTTTGCTAATCGTTTGCATAACGCAAAAAAAACAGAAGCCGTGTTTGGGTCTTCTTTAAATGAAGTCTAATTTAGCTAGTTCGCGTGAGCTGGTGAGATGTATTTTATTTTCCAGTTAAAGCCTACCGACCCTATACCGACCCTATTACCTCCTACGGCGCGGTTCAGTAATGTTCGTTATATCGGTCGGATGGTTAGTTGGGGAAAATAATAAATTTCCTTTAACTACTTGCGTCTCCTGCAGTAAGGGTTGCGTGTGCTTTTCCAGTACACCGTTGGTAGCGGCAGACTGTTACTCTTGCTTTGACTGGTGCCGGGTGCCATGCCGCCACTGAGCGATTAGCGATAATGACCCGGAAATTGGTGCGTTTCGATTAGCAAAGTCTCGCCGACTGGAAAATGGGGCTCGCCTCCCTATGGGCTTACTGTGCCAGGGTGCGCTTTTCGTCCCGAAAAGTCTAGATAAGACTTGGGCTAAGGAGAAAGAGTAATAAATAGTTGGCGCAGTTGCGTGGCGATTAGAGCAAACAGGATGAGAAATTGGACCGCTTAGCAGGCGATCAATCGATCGCTGGCTCGGATTTCACTTGCATCATGCGCATGCTGCACGCATCTCTGGAATACTGTGAAACGCAGGCGTGAGGGTAAGGGTTGATTGGACACAGAAAGTTAATAAATGCAGCCATTGCAGAGTGTACTCGGTTGGATCATAACGTGCTAATATTGGTCCCATTAGCGCACGGACGATGCAACGTCTAGACGTCGATCAGTTACCCAGGCAGTAAAGGAATAAAAATGGCTGCTAGTTTGCATAAGACAATTTGTCCAGTGTCAACAGCGTAATCGTCGCCATCTTTCGATACACGGGTTCCATATGGCAGGAGTTTGGGGCCAAGACTCCCGCAACCAACCGCAACCTCCTGCACCTGTAGGGAAAAGCAGTGCAGCAGGAATCTGTATCTAATCTGGGTGAAGTCGTCCAATTGAGTAGCAAATCCCCCCCCCATCCGAAAAACGTTACCCGAAGGCTGGAAGTGGACGTTCACGTCAGTTTACGCCGCAGTCACACCGAAGCTAATCGGTAGGCACGCTTTTAGGTTTCGATGGTTCGATCGCCATGTTAGTTGCGCTTATTTTTGGCGTTCGATCTCTGTATACGAAGGCGGACCTGTGAGGCTAATTGATTTCGCATTTTTGTGGGGTGTATTGAGATCTAGATTTGGAGATCGCGACCGGGAACGGTTAGGAGACGTAAATGGTCCAGGGTTTTTTGTGGTTGTTGGGTTTACTTAACGGTTGGACGGTAGCAATGGTCGCCGCACGGGAAGCTGTAAATCGTTGGCTTAGATTAGCAAGATCACGAGAGATCGAGGTGTCTATAACGGCGGTGCTTTCGGTACGCACTGTTTTCGGCAAATATTTCAACACCCGCTTGGGGGTGGTGGGTGATGGCATCGGTTATGGATCTATAGCGCTCGTTAAGATGTCGCTCGGGTGTTTCGAGGGCAGCACGAAAACAATCGGTATCGGTCTTGTGGAAATGATGTAATAATATGGCAGAACATGCCCAAAGTAGGTTGGAATCGAAAGGAGAAAGGTGCTCTCGAGATAGTCGGGGTATTCAGCAGCAACATGAAGAGTAGACTCGTAGAAAATCATCTTCGGTTCCATCGCTGGGATGAATTGCAGGGCAAACCGGTGGCCCAGCTTCCAATAATCTTTTATGAAGCTGCGATACATCACGGCCCCTTCTTCCGGAAATGATGGGCTTTCCTTTAACCCATTGCTGTACGGTGGTGGCATTTCGATCGCTTTGTGGGTCGAAACCTTCCCCGGTTTTCCATTCTCCTGCGGGGTCGTTTCGGTGGTCTATTACGCGGTCGAATGAAGAGGGGCCCTGTTTTACGATCCACGGTGTGTTTCTGTGTGTCATCCGCTGCTCGGGCTTGGAAAAGAGACATACGTTATGTAGCCGGGCGAGAATCGCGGAAAAAGGCTAAAGAAAGCATCGACGAGGGTGGGTAAATGATGAGGACCTTTCTAGGTCGCGCCGAGTAATTGGTGATGGGGTCTCTTTGTTTGTTCGCAACGTTGAAATTCGTTGAGCTGGAATTGAAGACTCCCGGGACAGTTCGTCAGTATGCCGGTGACAGCAGTTCCGAAGTTCAACGAGGAGGGGAAAAACTTAGCGGTGGAATGCGAGTGACCTGGTCTGTAAAAATTGGAGTTTTTGTTGTTGTTGTAAGTGCAGATTGTGCGTCTTGAGAACTTTGGTTGGGACGAATTTTGAGGTTAGTTTTGGAAGTGGCACGTCAAACTGGATCGCATTGGATTGTATTTTTCTTATGGAGAGATAGTTACGGGGGTCGAATTTCGACACATTTAATTTAAGGTCGATTAAAATCCAGTAACCAGTAATTTTGGCACGTTTGTCGATGTTGGGGTGGAAGATCTTGACCTACAGTAGATGTCAGTTTCTGTGCTGTGTGAATCATGTGTGGGAAAGTGCCAGTGGATATTGGATTTGTCGGATGGTCGGATTTAAAAGCTGATGAATTCTTCAAATAACCTTTTTCTCGAATGACGCATTTATTGGAGAATTGTGGACATAAGTTAAGGACATTATTATTATACGTTAAGGATTATTATTATTCTAATACAACTTGTATTTCTTCTCGTTACAGCATCATAATGTCACTCCCCGGATTACCACCGTTGCCCAAAAGCCTCAGTGGATTCGATCTCGCCGGCATACAGTTCCAGTCGCACCATCAGCACCACCATCAACACCCATCCCAGCATAATCCACACTATCCTCCCACTCACCATCATCATCATCAACAGTCGACGACACAGTCCGCTCATCTCCATCAAATGCAGCCGCAGTCCTTCCACGGGACGCCACCGCACCCGTCCAGTCTGCCACCGTCCTCTCAGTCACCTGCCGCAGTCCTCAATCACCATCACACGAATCCGTTCATCCCGATCGGATCCGGTCTGCTGCACGGCGATAGTTTGGCATCGCTCGACAGTCAACAGCGGGGACATTCGCCGGTCAGCAGTACGTTGTCGGGTGGCAGTAGTGGAGGAAGAAAGGCATCACCACAGCCAGGCTCGGGACCGGCGTCGACATCCACCCTGGACACCCAGTTGGCTATATTGCGACGAGAAATGGTAAGTTCTTCGTTACAGTTCTATTAGTTTCTAGATGACTTGATTCTTCCAAAAAAAGACAGAACTGTTTTGGGGATAACACAAAGTTAACCAAAATCAACCAGATTGAAAAAAGATTCCTATATTCGAGCCTTCCTATAAAAGAGGGCGATCCCAAGTCAACAATCTGAAGACAAACAGATACCTCTGTATGGTTCAATTTCCAATGGGGTCAGTTCTTTGCACAGTGCTAAATGTGGAATGTCGGTTGAAAAATGCATGCGTCATGATTGAGCAATTTACGAAGCCTGATTGTTCTGCAAAAAGAGCTCAAGGTCTTTCTGGGCTATTGTTACGCCATTGAGAGAGGTTGGAACTTGTTTCGAATATCCTTGTGGGATGGTTTTTTTTGCATTAATCTATAAACATAGTGGTTAAATAATAGACTTCCAAAGAAGTTTTCAATATTCCTTAGGTTTTCATTTGTTGGTCTATTTTTGTAAATGGCGATTCATTAATGGCAAGGCTCTGTCAAACTCTGGATTAATGCCTTCGCAATGCTTTCGAATGGGAAAGTGCTTTTCCGCCGTGCTTCTTGGACGAAGATGGATAGAAAAATGTGCCAAACATCGCATCACCAGCTGATGACACACTAATGGTAGTAAGAAAGTACTGAGACTAGTTGGCTTTTCCTTCGGTTCGAGGGAATGGTTTCTTTAATTTTGTGCAACTCCGATTGAGTTGACACAGACACACACACACAGACACACTATAAACAATAGAGGTTGAATCCATGGTGGGTGTCCATATCGATCCGCTACGGAAGCTTTCGGTGCGAATTGATTTAACGTTTAATTTCTGTTGTTGATTTATACGCCAGCCGCCAGCCGCGATGGGGTCGACTTCTCATTTGAAACGATGCTGTGTTTGAAATTGATTTGGCAGCATCCTTGCGGACCGTCGGACAAAAGAGAATGTCGTATGATGACTTCCGAAAATGAATAGTGGAAAGCGCACTCGCTTTTCGCTAATGGTGGAATTTAATGCAAGCATTATTTTGCGACAATTTCTTTCGTGTGAGATGCAGGAGAGAAAATAGATACGTCGATAATTCGTGCTAGCTTTAGGTAACTTTTCCATTTCTTCTCCGTCTGCCTTGCTGGGGAGGTTAGGCCAACTCGATGCGACTGGTCAAGCGAAGCACATTTACAAGCGAGGCGATGATTGCTCCACCGTAGAACGCTAAACCGCTAAACCGTGGTTTTATGATATCCGGCATGTTACCAGACATAAAAATGCACATAAAACAGTGATTGAACAGTCGCACTCGGCACAGCATTATGGATGCATCCGGTGGTGCGCCCTGCTGGCGGATGAAAGCTGATGTTTTCTATTTTACGACACCGCCACAAAGACGGACGCGCAGAAGTCGAACAGAAATTGAATGGTTCATGTCCTTCTGCATGACGCTTGGCGGGAAATAAAGAGAATTTTGCGTACATTTCATCCCACCACATCGTTAACGTGGAATAAACAGTGTGTTGGACAGTGTGCGATGCAGCGGGCCTTGAAAGAAATGCCTTCATGTAACTGATCTTCACATCGGTCTGAGTGGCGATCTTACATGTCCGGAAATGAGTTTTAATTTCCGATCATGGCGATTCAATCGAACTTTTTTCCACATTCAATACGTACACACTCCTCGTTCGCAGTTGTTCATCGGTTCATCAGCCTATTCACGAGTGATGGTTGCACGCGTTCGACATTTTTGACCTAATTTTGTTTCAACTAAACCCGGCGCGCGTCAGGGGGAACTTCATCCCTTCTTCCGTTTTTTTTCATCCAATGCTTCAATGCTGAGAGTGATGAGAAAAACATCTCCGAAGCAGCTGGTTAGTGCATTTCACCGTGCGAAGACGTTGAGCGAAGCGTTTTTTTTTGTTTGAATGGTAGTCGAATGGTGCAGGGGAAAATAAATAAACTTGACCATCGGTACCAGACTTCCGGTCGCATTCTCACAGTGATGAGTAGGGGACACGATGCATTTTGAGCTAATGCACATTCCATAACATTTGCGCGTTGTGTGTATGAAATCGATCTCGTCAGATGGGAAAGTAAACATTTGAAACTGGAATTTATTTATACAAGCCTCCGGTCGTATTATGTTGTGGAATGAATCGAAATAGAACCTCCCTATTCAGCAGATCACGGCACGGGCGATTGAAGTTCAATATCCTATACTATGAGACATAAATGATATGAGATAAACCATGATTATTTTCATACAAATAATGAATTTCTTCAGCAAAATTACAAACAATATTAATTCGGCAAATAAAAACGTTAGTCGTCTATTTGTCTTTTGTGATCCAATTGATCTTTTCAACTTCGCTCATAGGAGTGACTCTTGGAGCAATCGTTCCTAGAAACTTAAGAACAAGATGTGCGGCGCCAGTGTCATATAATGGCTGACTAAAACTTATTGATGTCACATTATTGGAATGTCAGTAGATAGAGATTCAGACCGAACGATCGGATGAGCGATATTTAGAGCGATCTTTCATTCTATCGATTTTGCAGGGGAGCATTTTTCTCAGGAAAGATATTTCGAGGAGCTTATCAAAGGTGTTAGGAGCATTATTTTAAGCGATCTTACGTAAACCTTAAGAATGATGTTTGGAGTGATTGTTTTGAGGTACTAATGGACAATATTTTGAGTTTGTTCATAGGAACTTTTGTACGACCATTGAAGTTGTACTACTTCATTTATTTCATTGAAATAGAAATAAATAGCAATATTGTTTGAACCAGGTGTCGTTCACTCCAATTGAGGAGTGGAACCGTTCCAGCAGGTTCGTCCATAATTTCCCATCACTAGTTATTTCTATCACCCTTTTTTGTATTTCTCACTTTTTTTGTATTTTTTTTTACACTATGTACTTTGTAAGTCATCTGAAGCTGGTCGTCTATGGAAAAAACGCATTACCAGTGTTGGTTCTGTGGCACATTTATTATCGATTATTATTGGCAAATTTACTTCAAGCTTTGATTTTGCACGCAAGCAAACGATTCGTTTGCCGATTGTTTGTGTTGCAGTTTTTACTGGTAAATTAATGTTTCAAGTTTGCTGAGGAAATTCAATCTCGATCACACGACAGAAGATCACGCAACGGAGGCCGCACGATATGGCTGATGATCGTAGACTTCTTGGTATGATGGTGAAAAAAGAAAATAAATGCAACGAACTGAGAATAAAAATGGTTCCACATTGGTGGCCAGGCGTTGGATTCGGCACGGAGTGAAGTAGGGATCCAGAACAAGACGATCGCGCTTAAAACACAATCTGGATCTGATTCGGTAGAAGCCTGGACTATTAGCAGGTGCACTCGAGCGCAACGAGCACATGCTTCTCGTGTTTTTTTTGTAGAAACTCAGAACACGGTGTGCACTGTTGTGTTGGGGGATTTTCCTTCATGAAAATTCTTTCACCATTCACCACCGGTATCAGCGGCGAAGAGTGAAACAATTCCCTACCACAGTAATCGTCAGTGTGTCTACCGAACGAGGGGAATAAAGGGATCCGGGAATTTCAGCGCAAGAAATGTTATACTGCAGCGCTATTTGGATGGGCTTTTCCTCTGTTTCGTTGAATTACATTTTCATAAAATTATCGTTAAAAAAGAACTGATCGACAGGAAGTCAGTCACTGGAACGGAAAAAAAGGGGAGACCCTAATGGAAATAATGGTTCTACCGGTTGGTTGGTGTACGTGGTGGAAAGATGACGTTTTGAGTCGTTGCTTTACCGCACACCGTGTCAGTTTGGTCGTCCGCGCACAATGTACATGCCGATGTCAATGCCCTTTTTGCTGCCATCGAATGAAGGGGCACTTCGTTTTCAATTTCTGCTGCTTCCCTTTAGAACAATTGCGGGAAACTGATGGCTATGGTGAGAAAGTAGTTTTTCATTGATTTATGATTCGTGTGGCGTAAACAAAAAAGTGGTTATGTTTCTATTGCCTAGAATGAAAACGTGAGTAGAACGTGACGTGGACTTGACGGGGTTGGGAGATGTGCGTGTGTCTTATTTAAAAACAATCGCTTTTAGGTAACTAGCATAGGTTTTACGACTTCATTAAAGGGCTGCGCTGTTTGCGATCGGATGAAGAATGGATTCCAGAGAAGTTCTGAAGAAATAGACATAGTTTGAGGAGTTCCTGAGGACCGATCCTAAGTTTTGGAGGTCGTTTGGAAGGCATCTTGCAGATGACGATTGTGTACACTAAAACTAATTGAAGAGGCTAGTGTTTTCTGAACATACATTAAGTCAATTTGTTTTGTTTGCCCTTAAAGCTCGTTTGCTGTGGAGAAGCTGCTTGAGCAAATCCTCATCGTTAACGTGCACAAACCCGTGCGTCTTTTGAAGGCTATCGAAGCGGAAACTTTTGAAACGTCTCACTCGTCGCCAATCTTACGCACCAGATGAATGCCGCAGCCTCTCTCGGTGTCCAAAAGTGACTCACTTTCGCATGACTCATGTTGCCTGTCTTGCTGTGTTTATTGAATCTTCCAATTCGCACTCATAGCAAGTGTGCGAGAGGTGGAAAGATTGCACACGAAAAGAAGTACTGAAGGAAGTGTGTCGTCTTGTTCTTGCTTGCTGCGGTGAAGATCGTTCCATTTGCGGTGGATAGTGATTTTGCAAGCGGATAACACAAAAAAGATCTCGCTCAAAACCTGTTGATGAAGGGTTGTGCACATTCCTAAACGGATGGAAGCCCACGAGCAATCTTCACCGTCTGACGGCTCCGAAATGACTCACGGGGGGGAACAGTACGTGCCCAAGTTAATCGTCGATTGCCATCGTACTGAGAAGGGATCAATCGAGCCTATCTGATGGTTTCAGCGAACCAGACATGCCGGAATAGAAGTCTCGTGACTCATTCATTTAGCTTGCTGTGCGGGTTAGGCGTGGTTCTCCGGAGAGCAAAGCCAGCGAGTCTTCCCGAGAGATGCACGAACCGGAAGAAATCAGACATGGCAGGTGTGCTGGCCACAGCAAGACAACATGATGGCAGTGGTCACGGAATTGGACCACAAAATCGGACATCAGCACGAATTCAATTCCATCACAGCTATAATACGATTCGATATCCCTCCTCGAATGGCCTTGGGTAGCAATGCGGCTCAAATAGTGTGTGTGTCTGAATTTTGAGATGGTTCAGAGCTTTCACGATGATCTTTAGAAGCTTTTTACGGAAGTTCAAGATATTACGTATCCAGTGAGCATTAAAAATTAAACAGTTCTACCTTCGGTGAGTGTGCGAGTGATGGAAGTATTCATTGTTCGGCTTAACGTAAAAAATTATTACCAGTCGGAACATTGAAGCTCTAGGAGGTTGTAACGGAAGAACAATCCTCCGAGGTGCTGTTTTTTGAAAGCGCACGATACCATCCAGGTTTCCCCATTGTAATCATGACTTTACAACTGTGGTTAGAATTTGACACGATCAGGCGTAAATCGAGCATAAACAGAGTCCGTTGATCGTGACGGTGATGAAACTTGCTTGCTTGCTAGTCCCAATTGTGGGTTGAGCAGGCGACGATGGAGAAGGTGTTACTTTTACAGCTTACCTACATTCAAATTAGCACCGAGTCACGATATTCTTGGGGTATTTTTTTTTCGGTAGTGCTCATTCGTTATTACACGCTTCGTAAAGTAACGGGGTTTGTGGAAACTTCTGAAGACAAAAATTCTTTAAAGGAGTTAACACGTTGCTTATGCATGATTAGTGATGCACGCGTTCCACTATCTGATAGAAGTTGTTATATATGATGAGGAAAAAAACACGATCCATAGACAAATAGAGACCGTTGAAACGCTAAAGATCAGTTGAGTAATGTGCCACAAGTGTACCGTTAATGTTGGTAGTACCTCATCAAACCATCAATCAGGCCGTTGAATGTAAACCACACGGGAGAAACTACTGGACGGGCGTCTAACGGAATGCTGTCCTGGAAGGATTGCAATTAAACGGGGGCCTTAATGAGGCATTCGAGTAATGGTGATAAGACTGGGCTTGGTGATGATATGTGCGGAAGTACTTAAGGAGATAAAAGGTATGATATATTTACTCCTCTGTATTATATTGGAAAACAAATCTTCAATAATCGTGTATGATTGTCCATGAAGCAAGACAATTTGTTTAGGGTTTGATGTAGTCCGCCATTATTTGAAGATGCCTTTAGTACAAACACTGTGCAACAGCTCGAAGGGTTTATTCAATTTCCACCCCTCAGTGTCCTAGAGTTTTTGGAGCTTTGATTATTTAATCTCATTTCCAAATGAAGTAGACGTTGGGTGAGTGTTTCTTAGAGTCGAACTTCGTCCAAAAACCGCAAAGTTTGGTGAATTATCATCACAATCTTTATGTACGGTGTTGGGCCTTAAGATGTGAATGAAAACAATCGTACAAAGCGAAGCAAAACATTCATGAAGTTGCTTCACATTTAGGATGCTTTTGTTTACACTGGCGCAGTGAAAACAACTTTTTGATTTTGTATTTTTGTTTTTAATAGCACCCATTTTATACCGATTTGAAGTCTCATATGGGCGTGTGTGAGGTCGAAACTTAACCTAGTAAAGAATAAGTAATTCCACCGTGATAAACATCGGCATGTTTAGCTGAGGAAGCATTTTGCTAGCTGAAATTGCTTAAAAGCACTACGACCATCGGTCATCATGCTGGTCACGGTTCGGTTACAGGTTAGTTTTCACCTTCGAAACCCCACCGGCACGTGAGTGCATCTTCGTTTGGCACAGGGTGGTTTCGCCGTAAGAAAGTGGTTTAATTTAATGTGGAAGGGTTTTGCAAAACAAATCTGCTTTAAAATCGCACAATTCGTGGAGCGTTTCAATTTTTCAACATCCGGTCTGGTTGGCTGTGTACGTGATCGAAGAAGAATTGGGTGGAGAGCGGTTGGTACGTCTATCTGGTCTAATTAGGAATGTCTTGATTGAACGTTCGCCGCCCCGTCCTATTTAATTACTTATTTGCGTGGTGCAGACACCGAGAAACAGGGAGATTCATCCCGGCCCTGGCCTGATGCACTGCTTATCCATCACGGCGTATAAAAGCATGGCAGCTGGAACACGTCCACGCGCGCCCGCATTGGAATAGAAAGAGGAGTGTTTTTGATGAATTGCTCTGCTTCGGGGGAGTTGTTGCGTTGGTAGACGAGATAAACGTGTTGCCGGGAGAGGTGTTGTGGAAGCTGATAGCATGATCCGTAGGTATATTGCTTCGTCTTCAACTTAAGGGCCCGCACTATCAGCAAGTGAAGGTGGCGGACATGAACGAGATCAGTAGGAACTCGGCTGTTTCCAGGCCCCGGGGTTTCCGCTTCCCTTTCAGTTTCGCTGACGTGTGATCCACAGAAAATGCTGGAACAGGTGGGAACACAAAGAAGGCCACGCTGCTGAGTGCATTCGGTGGTTCGCGCACACCTCCTAACCTCAGCTAAAGCTAATCCAAAGCATATGGATTAGCATGTTCTGTGTTGTGAAGCGTAGTTGCGAAAAGCCCAAAAATCACGTACACTTCCTTCAGCTTTTTGCCGCAACCTAGCAACAAGATGGCCGCACGGTAGTGGCCGAGGGTACTTGAACCTTTGACTTTTGTGTGTGAAATTGTTTTACTTGCTTCACGAAGTTTTCGGAACCGAGCGGGGAGAACCAACAACAACGGAACACGGAGAGACGTACGCAAAGTGCACAAACAGCTCCCACATCAATTTTCCAAACCATTTTGTGTGCATCTAGTTCCGCAATCCGCAAACAGCCAAAGCAAAACGCCACGGCACGAAAGCCGATCGATCGCGGCACGAAACTCAACAGAGAAATGCTAACGAGGTAGAGCAGTTAACTAACCTTAAAAAAAACACACATACACAAGACAACAAGCCGGTATGTAAAAAAGAAGGGTTAGGAAATAATAGCACACTCGCTTTAAATACTCGCGATTGTAGTTTACATTTGAATGGATAAATGTACTGGCGTCAATGCATTGGTGGTCTTCGCTGTAGAATTCGTGGTGATCGTGAGTACTTGGATTTTATTACGCGTTGTTTTGAGGAAGATGTACCGAGTGACCATTTATTGAGCGAGTAACAGCAGTTTAAAGTCAAAGTTCTTGTAATGTGCAATGGAAGCCACTCGATTAGCAACTATAAACCATAGATTGGAGGTGTATCACGTACTCAATCGCTAGTAGATGTAGTTGGGAAAGCAAAACATGCCTGCAAATGACTTTGGGGAAGGTTACTTTGAGGTTTTTGTTATACGTTTTGTTGTTGGTTCCCTTCGGTTGTGAAATTGGTGAAGTTCCGCGAAACGATCAGAACGTGATCGGGATTAGTAAGCAAAATGGCGCGTGCTTTGCTCGTCTCGTCTACACTATTTGGAGACCAGTCGTCAGTCCGGGTTCGATGTCCGATGTTCAGGGAGTTTCCAGCCGAATCGAATGAACTTGATCCAGTTCCGGTAAGGAAATAGAAGACGCGACTGCCATCAGTGAAAGTGTACGTAATGGCCACAACTACTGGGCAGGTGTCTAGGTTATGTTTTCCAACAAATCGTGCTTATAACGCCAGACCAGTGTCAACGCATCCATACAAGTGTATAAAGAGATTTAAATACCACCGGTCCACGCGGGTAGTTGTTCTTACGAGCTGTTGAGGTTAAATGAGGTACATCCGCCTACCTCTGTAGAAGAACGACTCGGACCTGTCGGGTTCGGGTCACTAGACCGTGTCATATGTCATGTCGCTTAGGCAGCTAATGGCGTCACATGGTGGTAATGAATTTAGTCACTTTTCCGTGGTAGAAATCAAATTAAGACGAACACGGTCGCTTTTTACGTACACCATGTGGTGACATTAATCACCATGTTACCGAACGGAATATTTTTGAACACCTCAACGGTGGACTATTTATACGTATATCATACCGATGAAGTTATAAATTAGCCAACACTAGTCGCAGGTGCGTCTGGTTAAGTAACGAAAATTATCGCATTTGTTTATGATGCGTTAAAAATACCATCTCCCCCCATCTTTAATGTGGTGCGGTGGTGATGCTTATTAGATGAAGATTTAGATAATTTTAGCATCACGTGTGCGCGGCTGTTTGAATATTGGGATCTCGTGTTATATTGAGCGTGAAGTATTGGGCTCTGGTAGCTCATGAGTGTTTCATTTTGGATGGAGATGAAGATGTTCGGAGTAATAGAGAAATAGGAAACAGAAGCAGGTGGAAATGCAAATTAAAAGACGTCCATAATTTGGCACGCGTAATTGTAATAGACGAGTGATGCAATAGCATTAAACGATATAAAAGTGGAATTATTTTTCCATTTCGATGAAAATGGAAATCCACCAACTTAATCGTGCATAAAGTTTGCTATAAGATTTTGCAGACACGCATTTAGGTGCAGCAGGCGACCATTTTGGAGCGTTCCCCTGCCGATGGAGACATTCGTGTATCGGATGAGGAAATCTAGCGTTGGCAAAGTTTTCCCCGTACACGAAACGTGTGCCAGGTGATGGAGAATGAAGCTGTACCATTCCAGTGCGCCTATTTGCTAACCTTTCCCGTCTTCAACGTCAGGTCATGTCAGGTAGGCAATCAAGCAAAACAAAGAACAAGAGTGCGCTCACGGTGCAAAAGACACGGCATAGTTGCAGCTGGATTTTCGGTATCGATTGAATATGCAAATCCATGGCTCGCCGTTGTTAGGACGAAATCAAACATCGAATCAGAAGCGGAGGGAAAATGATCAGATCGGTGTCCGATTGCGCGTTGGGAAAGGGTCGTTGATTGTGAGCTTGTCGTTAGAGTACAGCACCAACTTGCGCAATAGTCAACGTCACGGCACGAGAAAATCTCGCCCACTGTGTATGGTTTTTCTTATTCACCTCCTGTCAAGATCATTAGGCGATCGGAAGGGTTAAGATCGCGAGCAGATCGGGAGATCACCACTTGTCTGGTCTAATTTTGTAGCAGAAATATATCTAATTGAACAAGTTTTTTTTCCGCTCGTGTTGAAAGAGTGTTGAAATTCCCGTGCCTGGTTTGCCCACGAATTCTGGTGTCGTTGGATGTCGTGGTTAGCGTAAGCTGTACGAGTAGCGTACCGTAGCATATCGAATCACTGGACACCACTGGCAACAGTGGTTGAAGTGGACGTCCATCTCGCAGCGGTATTGAGGTTAGTGCAAGTTCGATTGCTCCATATTTAGAGAGTTACGTTTTTCTCCTCACTCTAGTAAGCTGTAAGCATCGTATCGGATCACTAGGAAATGGAAGCCCAACCATGCTATCCGGCAACGGTGTCGTCCAATGGCATCCGGTTGCTCATCTGCAACTGGATCCCTCAATATGGGTCTGTCGGGTTGGGACGTGAAAATACTTGGCTGGTTTCCCAACGTTCCCCAGAGCTGTGGTTTCCGCATTTTTCCTTTATCCTATGTCTTCTGTGTGGATCGTTTTTGGAAAGGTACCAGTGTTTCACTTTTCGCTCGATCGTCTCCTGAAGCGTGGCAAGTGGCACAGAGATGAGACATCAATATCGATACGATTCGATTTCCGCAGTATCGTCGTATACCCATAAGCGGACGAAGACGACCTTGATGCAACGCCGCAAGATATATTTCTCCGCAGACGCAAGTGTGCAGTTCCTCATTAACTTCAAGCTTCTTTTCCGGAAGGGACAATTCCCTTCCCTCCTTATGGCACGATCATTGGAACGCTTCCCATCTCGGTGTGCTCATGTGCTGCCGGGTAGAATAAATTAATGTGCGACTCCGTCGCGAAATGTGTGGAGGTGGTTTAATTGTGTGAAACAAAGGGTTTGTTAGCCGGGCAACCTTGAACTGGGCCACTACTGGGGCGTGCTAGAAACTGCTAACGCCTCGTTAAGGAAACCATTCCTCCAGGGCGGCTGCCTTTTGGGTGTGTGGCGGATTAGAACGGTTCGAGTGTTTGCGTTCGTAACGGTTGTAGGAATGGCGCTTTGGTCGAACACTTTCGAACGTCCCGTAAAACTGGAAACGGTGGAATATTAACGATGGGGAGGTATCTGGTTGTGTCACTGACATCCGTCTTAATATTGATTACCAAGGTTTATGACGGTTGCAAACACCGTTGTATAGGTGGTCGTTGAAGTTTCGATGGACGTCATAAGCCTCAAATTGCGTACATATAAATCTCATTAGCTTAGGAATATGTTATGTTCCCTTCCCGGACATCTGATAGTGTTTGTAGGAATAGAGCTGTAGGAACTGTATTCTAGTCTTCAAAATAGACACCTTCACACCATAGTTACATGGATGAATTTACACACAAAGTAAGGATACATTAGGTTGAAAGCTTGTTGTTCCCACAGCTATTGTCTGTCACGGGAAGTGGTCAGTAAGTAATCGAGCTGTTGACCCTCGGTTCGAAGAGTAAGCCATCCATCCATTCATGGAGGCGTCCAGATAGGTAGATAATTTGCTGATGGAATCCCATAGATTACAGAGTGAATTATATGTTGGTATAAATCCAGTGTGCTTACCATCTTACTTCCTTTTGACATGCTAAAAGTCATTTGAGCTGTGAGACTACCTAATTGAGAGTAATTTATTTGCGCCTTTTTTGTGTGTGAGTATGATCGCATCACACGCACAACATCTTCGGTGTACGGTGTGTTTGAATGTGAATTTGGCACGCATTTTATATGGCAGCTTGTTTGGAGCAAGTTTGATGCTATGTTGCAAAAAGTCGCCAGTCGAATCATGTTACTACACAGGCTAACGTTATCCTCCCGGCCGCTATCGTAAATCTTTCCTTATGAGGCTCTGTAATCAAAAAACGACATCGGTTGTGGCAGGGTGTAGGAGAGATAGCATCCAATCGGTAGAGGAATCCCCCGAGTGTATCGTGTCTTGTTCGCACCTAACACACCAACGGAGTACCTGAGCAAAAGTGTATATCTACCGAGGGCTAGGGCTGCACGTTACAAACAGCTACGGGCGGTGTTGTTGATCGATGATCGAGCACAGGCCCGAGCACAGTGGCGTGCTCTGTTGGCTTGCGGTGTGCAGTTTCATATGCATCGAGTTTTGCGGAACTTGTGGGGCGCGCGCACAAACAACAAAACACGTTCCATTTAAGCGATCATAAAGGTATAAAACGTTCCCGCGGACAAGAGCGTATGCCGCCGACCTGTTGTGCACCCCTTTGAACCTGTGGGGCTTCAAGTCTCGATCAAAAAAGCTCAACCTTTGGCCGAATGCGAATCCGAACCCCTGGCACTGGAGAAGAAGTTTCGGTGCAGGGGTTATTTTTTTAGTTACGGAGAACGAAGCTGCGTGTCCGTAAGGGCGCAAGGGTAGGGCAAAACAGGTTTAACCAGAAATCGGCGTTGGCTATCCATCGAAGGTGAGGTTTTGCTGCGAAAAACGTAAGACATTCCACGACCGCTGGGTGAGGAGGAACGCGGTGTTCTGGACGTGGCAAATTCACGAGCAACGCAGGTTTAGAAGCGTTTTCACGTGTCTACACTTCGGTAAAGTAATGAGGAAGTCAGAGGTAGAAATACAGAGAAGAGAACTTCAAATGCGTGTATTTATGCGTTTGTCTGTCGTCCTTGAGACCGTGATCAAGCGAAATGAGTGGATATTGAAGAAAACCAGGTAGAACACGACTGTAACACTGCACAATGTAGAGATCAGAAATGATTTCTTCATTGTAGCTACATTCCCTGAGGTCATCAGTTGGACCATGCAAACATGGAAGAAGATATCGATCAGTCACCGATCACCCATCGAATGGAATGTTTTTGTGTCTGTGCAGTACAATGTTGTCGGTACAAACTGGAAGCGAATAACTATTCCACCTGTAACAGTGTGGATGTGAATCTTTAAGGTGTTTTTGAACGTTACTGAGTACGTGACATGACATTTGCCGGCATACGTCACATCGGGGTTTTTTTTGTTGTGAGTTTAACTGTGAGATGCAGATTGATGGATGGATACGCCATAAGCAATTTTCGCTACCGGATGTCACCTGCGCTGTCCCATTGAGGACGAGATTAATGTTTGAGGTGGGGATTTCGGAGGGGTGTATCATAAATTAGCAGACACCGTAGCGACCAGCTTACAAAGTATGCAACATCATTGCCGTTAACTGATGATTTTATGGCTCAACGGAGGGAAGGATTTCTGTACCACGAAGATGTCGACGCGCCTTACTGGCGATACACGCACTTTACATAGTATAGTCCGTATTTTAACTGAGCACATGATCGTTATTCACAATGTTTACTGTAGAGGCGCCTTTAGCTGAAGAAACTTTTAAATATTGTTTGTTTTTTACCAACAAAACAAGTTGAGTCTATAACTTGAGGTTGATTGGACTAGTTCAAGGATGTCAAGGATAATAAATCTGTGGGATCGGTACGTTTGTGAGCATCTTTATAGTGCCCACTGTTTGTTTGGAACAAAACTAGAATATTTCCAATCAACTGAGGACACTTTGAGTGTCATCAAGTTCTTTAAACGGTTCTCCATTTCATTTCATGTTCTTCAATGGTACTGCCTGTCGAATATTGTAGTGAAATATTTGAATATCTGCAAGCTCTCGAAAAGCGGGTGCAAAAATCCTCTTGAAATTGGTAATAGATCGCTGTGTAAAAGCAGAGAATAATGAAGAACTCAAACCGTGTCGTCTAATATACAACATTCCAATAACTTCCTATCATGTAGTTGAGTTAGTTGAAGCTATTTACCCTGTTGGGGACTCTTCATGTACACAACCACCGTAATGTTCCATTCTTTAGTGCAACGAATACACGATCACTACGAGTGCAATAAAAATGGCGTCCACTTTTTCGCACGCTGCGCACGTACTCCCAGCGTCCGGTTTAAGCTGCGCGATCGCTTTCGTTTTGCTGCACGAACTGTACTGCTGAAGGAGGAGGGAGCGGTGGTTGCAGTGGAAATGCAGACTAGTTGGTCCCTAGTGTGCACAAAAGTTGGTCACTCGCGCGCGCACTCGGTGTCCCCCGATCGGTTAAAGAAGTGTGGACGAGATTAAGCCTACATGGACCGGACTACCGTTCCATTCCGATAAGGTGTCCCCCGTGTGCCGGAGTGAATTGCGCACAGACCATTTATATTGCACAGCTTTCCGGAGTTGCTTTCCGGTGGCCTGATCTGGCAGGCGTGAGCTAAAGTCGTTGTAAACTGCGTCGGGGTTTTTTTTCGGTGGTCGATGTGTCGATTGGTGGTGTCTCGTCATGTCTTGCTATAATTTGGTACGCGCGGGCGTTACGCCTGTTGCACCGAAGCAGATGTGCGTATGTGGGTCTTCAGACTATTGCGGTTCACCCTGCCCCACACCTCTGGGTGGGTGGCAAGGTACCCCGAGTGAAACCGTTTTTTTTGGGAAAGTGGACTCTACCGAAACATCGGCTCCTGTGTGCTTGTTTACTTTCGAAAGGAAACGGTCGCGTCGTCTGTCATCACGTTTCCCAGCACCGGATTAAAGGGAGAGTGCTCTGTGTATGCGTGTATGCATGGATAAGTCATCAAAATATATCAACAAGCATATATTTCGTAGTCTGGAGCTTTATTTTTGTTGCAAATAAATGCGCCATATATTTTTTTCGCCCTCTCGTAGTGAATTCTCTTATCCACCAAAAGCACCATGTTTTGCATCTGTCATCCGCCAATCCGACTGGAAGTGGCCATAAATTCAGCACAACAATGTTGCAGCGATATCTTTACATCCTGGTGGAATAATGAAGTAATTTGTTTTTTTCTTTCTCTCTTTTTTTTAATTGCAGGTGAGTATTTGTACTGGAAAAAGTTTGAATGTTCGACCCGGTTTAGAGGACCATTACGTGATCGACGCGTTTAAGCCAAGTAACTGAGTCGATTACCATCGTCTAGAATGTTAACTTTGTAGACGCAATTAGTAGATGGGTAATGGAAGGTGGATTACTCGACATTATTTGTTGGACCAAATAAGGAAGCGTTATGAACTTCAGAGAGCATTGGCTATGATTCTCGTGGAGTAACAGAGGTTCACATTGCGTAACTACTTACGAGATCTGATCCAGATCGACTAACACGGTGGGCCAGAGAGTTGTTCGAAGATCGTTTCCGTAAGGACCCTTCGTGTGGTAATGTGGTGTCATGGTTTTATGATTGTGTTCCTTCCGCATTGCTACACACCGTGCTCCGAGTGCTGTAAGATGGGAGGCGATTGGAGTTCACGATAAGCGTGGAAACAATAAAATCATTATCCTATCATCAGCGTGGTGGCGGATCGATAGCAGGACCTCACTCCACACACTCCCCCTGCTAATGGCTGAACGCTTGGAAATTGTTTGTTCCCATGTTTTACAACGTCCTGTTCTCCTCCAGACCTACCGGTTGTTTTGGAGATAGTAAACTAGTTTGCGACGCTTAATTCTACCATGTTCAATCGATTGCAAGCGAACCCTGGCGTCAGTTTAGACCAGGGAACGATCAATATCGTACCATTAAAATGGATCACAGCAAAATGCGATTCGATTGTTGTCGCTAACGAACCTCACCGCGAGGTGTCGTTTGTCCCCTTCATGGCAGTGGCAGCTTTCCACTGCACTAATCCGCCCTTCTACCACCTGTGCACGGGTAAGCAGTACCGCTTCTGCACAAAATGCATACACACTTTCTCCCGTTTGCCCGGACGCGCGAAAGCATAGCGTGAACAAACCGACACACACAGAAGAAAAAAAAGAAACAATATAGAATTGGAGAGAAAAACAAAAATCACCCGCACAAGTACACGGTGGCCGCTTCTCCACAGTGATATGATGTCAGCGCACCGGGCGGAGGAGGATTTGGTACGATTGTTGTGGCCCGTGCAAAATAATAATAAACGCCTGGCATGGCACACAAATCGTTGCGGGTCGCAAAACCGGATTAGAAACAACGCGAACACGGATGGCACGAACGCGCACTTGTTCCGATATACAACCGGGCGGATTGTTTTTATTTAAATGCAGAAATGCAAGGGAAGGGCTGGGGATTTGCCTGCAGCAGGTGTACGAAGAAAGTTCAAGGGAAAGGAAACGGTCGCTTTGTATGGTGATCATTGTATTTTTCTCTTTCCAGTTGCCCAGGGTGAAAATTCAGGGCCAGGTTTACGGCATGACCTGACTTGACTCATCGTATGCAAATTTATGACCAGGGTTGTTTTTTTTATCTACGTTTTCTATTGCGTTTAGAGATGTAATGTGAATGAGTGAGGCTTTTTTGTTGATTAATGATCAGCAGACAGTTCGCAGGCAGGGCTTCGATAGGAATAGAACGATTGCACCATAAGCGTATAATGCACTCCAGCTTGTGTAAGCATTAAATTCGCGTTAGCGTAATTGTGTTGTTATCTGACGTAGTTGTCGATGGTAGTAGATTCATTCCTTCCTGATGATGCAATAGCTAGACCTGCGAGAGTGCACGCCATGCAAATCGTTATCCGTCCAATGGGATGGAGCGTTGAAAAGCGGTGACAATATCGGTGGGCAAATCTGGCGCCCTTAACGACTAGGGACTAGATATTTCTATAGCACTCAAGCGCAACAGTAGCGTTTATGTCACACCGGCGAGCCCGGACCCATCAGTTGGTCGCTATCAATTAGCATCCCTCCCCATCAGGAGCGTAGGGAAAAAAGCCAAAGTAGGAAAAATAGTTTTACATGAAAAAGTCGACGGTAATTAACTTACCTACCCGGCTCGACTACTTCTTGTGTGGGGTGGGAGAACGTTCGCCTTCACACAAACACAAACCAGCACAAGTTACGAATGCAGCATAGCGCGTCGTAATTGATGGAAAACTGTTAATTACGCCGCGTGTCGCTCCACTGTCGGTGGCGGTGATGTCGGCAATTTTGGTAGAAAATCATGAAAGCCGTGTCCCTTTCGGTGCGGATTCCAACACCGAGTAACGCTGATTGATTTTGAACCTGCGGGTGACCATGGATCGTCGTGATGAGCTTGGGTAACTTTCGGTTTCATTCGATGCACTGGTGAAACGCTTTCCGAAGAGCTGTTTACATCCTTTCGGATGTCAGGGATGTTGATGAAAAATGAGTCCGACTAGGTAGAATTTAGGTCACTTATAGTCAAGTGATGCACTTTATGATGAAGATGACCCATAAAATTCCGGGAGCTGTGGAATTATGGTAAACGCACTTAGGTTTTCTGGAGCACCAGGTTGTTTATATTACGGCAGATTAGCATCATCCTAATCCCAGAAGTCAGGTTTCAGACAGCTCGTGTGTTCCGGGTTCTGTTCGCTGGTTGTTTGCGGTGACGCCAGCAGACAGGCTAAAGGCGACAAGATTAATGGCCAACATTCCGACATCTAAACCCGCGCGAGGATTTGGCAAATGTAGCAGAAAATTGTATCCAATGATGGATGGGCCCAGAGTTAGGGTGCCGGTGTATCGGAATGTCTGGCGTAGGATTTATGATCGTGAACGTGCGGCAGGCGACGCTAGAGGATCGTTTAGAGCACATGTGCATGTGGAACGCGGTTATTGATTACCATGCTGACCTTTGTGCGCCGATGGGTAAGAGCGTGATGGAAATTGAGCTATTATATTTCACAATCCATGCCACAGTGCAGTGTTTGGCGCACGATTTGCCAACGCGCTACACCTTGTGCGCCTTGTTAAAGTGAACCGATGTTGATACGATGACCAATATGCTTCTGTATTGAACACTTCTGGCTGTGATTCATAATCGTAATACATCTGTTCGCACATGATGTCATGTGTGCGGTGTTGTGTTTGGTGCACACTGGTCACTAATATGGGTCGAGCTAGAATTATGCCAAACACACTTCTCGGACACGGCGTCATAAACCGGCATGATGCAGTAGTGGACGAAGGTTGTAACTTCTGCAAACTTCGTCACAGAAACGTACTTTCATCATCGGATCAGGTTTTGCTGGATTGCATATGGCGATTTAATGATGGTCATCCCACCGTGTGGTGGCAGGTGGATCAATGCAAATTCTGCGTATCTGCTTACCGGCGTGACCTTTTCGCGACAACCTGATGACATCGACGGGATCTGACCGTGCTGACTTCGATTGCAAAACCTAGAGAAAGAGCAGAGGTCCCAGAGGGAGGTCATGTCATCGGGGATGACAGTTGACAGTCACGTACTGCAGTCTGATTGAATCGTGGATAAGGAGATATGGTGTCCTATTTCCGATGACAGTGCATTAACTCTCCGAATGCACCGGTGTAACTCGCCACACACGGGGGGGAGTAGTATGCGTAGGAGAGATATAATAAAATAAAGAAAAAGCACTCAACCACACTCAGACAAAGCAGTCGGGGCCGGGGAAAGGCTATGCGGCAAAACAATGGAACATCCCCCCACGAGAACACTAATGTGGTATGGCTTTTATTGCTTCATTAGAGAGTCGTAACTGGTTGTGAATGTGATGAAGATGGTGCAGCTTTAGCGAACCGTTCGACGTTCGTCTCTTGTTGCCGGTGGTGGCATGAGAGTTTTGCGTACGATTTTGCAAGACCACGCGGATCCGAGGCTTTGCAAGCAAACGCCAAGATGCGCGGTGCGTATCTTGTTGATGAGACGATTAGGTTGAACTTTGTGGTTTTTGCGTGTTTTCGTTGCTGCTTTGTTTTCGATTGCGCAACGGCAAAAAGGTACGTTGCATTGCTGGTACGCCGGGGTGGTAATATCTCAGCCGCGAACAGGCTTATTTGTCAGATGGGTGAGGATTTGTGTACAATTTTTCTTTCGGCAGTAGCAGCTGCCCTCCATTGTGTTGGCGTCGGTACGTTTCGTATGCATGCGTGAGTTGGAGATAGAGATGTACCCGTTTCTCCTCACGGTATATAACCAAGGTGCTGACTGCCGGAGCGGGAGTAATTAAGGTTCTGCCAGTTTTCCCTTCGTAAATCTTGAATGAAAACAAGTGTGTCTGCCGGCTAAACGACTCCATCACGGGGTGAGCGCTTAGCGTTTGATGCTTTTTATACGTGCAAAAGGCGTGTTATGTGGTCCAGGTCTAAAACGTGTCCCGATCTTCACGTGTCCGGTGCACACCGCACTGGAAACTAATTGCGGACATTATCATCCCGATCATCATCATCATCATCATCGTCATTCGTGTACATCGGAAAGATTGTGGCTTTCTTGTGTGTAGCGAACCAGCTGGCCGGAGCTGAAGTAGAAAAACCAGCCCAATGTCTATGTAGCGTACATTCATCGGTTTATCGGTCGGGTATTTGCGTACGCAGACAGCTGATTGCTGCTGCAACCATGCATGGCCCATTACGCTAATTAGTTTATTGACTTCGACGCGACAACATCGTTGTGCATGTGTATGTGGTGTCACTGTTCGAATGGCTGCAACATTTCACTCGATTTTCCTTTTTTTTTGTCATCCCCATACACTGAGAGTGAAAATTTTTCCGGTGACAGTGAAAACTGTCACCTTAGGTTAAGCGGTTGGAGAGTGGATGATTTGCATATTAAGCTGAAATCGCTTAGTATCTCTTGGCCTGTTACCATGTTATATTTGCTGGAGAACAGACCGTCCAACTGCGAGTATCAATAGGTGTAGTAAGCCATTATATGGCCGGCATGTTCGAGTTGGTCATTACGTCGATCAAAAAAACAAATTGCTGGATCATCTAAGAATTTGCCTCTTCGACTTATCCAGCAAACTAAAACCTTGGACAGGGTTGTCCATGTCTCAGAGGCGCATCTGAGTACTCGAAGGTGTTTCTTCAGAGTGGAAGTTTCTTCAGACTATAGGATGTCCAGTTAGAGGCCAACACCCTAGCGCATATCTCAACATCAATGTAATTGGCCGTGTTGTCCTTTGACCCAAGGTAGGTGAAATTTTGGACGACTCCAAAAGTAAGATCATCTACTCGTACGTCACCCATGTGTAGGTTAAGGTTTATTAGCAGGGCCACCAGCTTTTTGGTTTTACGTAGTTTATCTCCAACCAGAGGATTTTGCCAATTGCTCAATCTGATTCTAGACATCTGCTTCGTACGAGAGATGGTATGAAACAGTAGAATAGGCACATTTATCCACATTATACTTACAAACCAGATCGGACATAGAATTGAATTGAGATACGTTATGCATGTCTAAACAAAAAGCGCCTTATTTCATTAGATTAATAGTTAGGTCCATTTGATTTTCGATGCTCAAATTAAAGATTAGATATCTCTTTTTTCGCCTACTGCCCGCCAACACTCACGCACTATTGGTAACCTTAATCATTTCCCCATCAAGACCACTTCACTTTCATTCAGTTTCTGGCGCAATCACAAAAATAAGCCTTGTTCCACTGTACAGTAAAGGTGCAAGACAAGTGTCAACTTCAATTAAAACCTCTTTTTATCCGATAACCAAGTGCGTGGTTAGTACGCGGTTCCGTCAACGGTTAATTCCGGTAGCAAGTGATCCATGTGTCTCCATGTACGTACGCCGCGTACTCCTCTATCGCACAAACATATCTCTATCGCGCGTAGATGGCTGCTACCTGTCCGCGGCGGGTATTACATGAAGTTTTGGAAAAAGTATGTGATACACCTTTTCAATTGCACTGCCTGGAAGTTGTCATATTACGATCTCTAATTAAATTTACGTTTACAGTGACAGATTGTGGGCACTGGCACGGTCCTGTGCTAACCTGATCATGTACATATACTCACCACAGGGGGAAAACTCGATCCAGTAGTTGGATCTCCTTTGCATAAAGCAGCTTGAGGGTTTTTCGACTATCAGAATGCGAGAAAGGTATATTTAAGCTCAATGGGCAGGAAGGAGGCGTCCGTATGCCTTCGTTATTTATCGATCATAGATGATATAAATAGATCGCATGCTATCTCTGGTTGGCGAAAGCTAAGACACCCGGTACTGGAGTGCCTCGAATCTCGAGCCATGTTCGAAGGGGGTTGGAATGGTGACGTTGGTCTCTAAATAGCAATCAAATTGTCTCAATTAATCATAGTTAATTGTTTTTGCCGCCTTCAGGTTGGTTGGTGTGTATGTGTCTATTTTCCGGCAGTTCCAGTTTTTCCATTTCAACATGAGCTCGCTCAAGAAACGTTTCCTTCTAGGAAATCAAGGAAGCAAATCGTATCCCCCCGCGTGTATAGGGTTTGCTACTCGTAACAGCCCAAGCCTGATTTATCGTTCAACCCTTCTGTCGTGGCAACCAGAGCAACAGATCTGTCGTATTTGGCTCCTGTGGCCATTTTATTGCATATCATCGCCCAATGGTACTTCCCTCCACTCTGCTTTGGGTCCGAGCACGTGCAGCGTCTCGCACAAACGCACCGTACTGCTGCCGAGCTTTGTCCGCTTTTCCACACCCGGCTGAACTGCTGACGCAAAACGCATAGAGGTGTCTACGGGATCGGTTTATTTATTTTTCATAATTATATGTGCTGTTTGTAACCGCAGTGTGACGGCCTACCACGAACCGAGGCTGCGTGTGCTGCAATTGAGTTTGCAATCTCGAAATCCGCACACCTTTCCTCAGGGAAAGACAGAGAGAGAGGGGTTTGTTTGTAAGAAGAAAATGCGTGCCAAGCTATCCCGTACGGAAGATGTCGATCAAATCGGCAGCAGAATGCAAACAGGCACCGAATAGCACCCAGCCATTGTGTGTGGAGAGCGATCCGACCGCAGAGAGGGGAGTCGACGAAAAAACCTCAAGGGCTCTTTGTTTGATTGGCGGTTTAGATTGGTGGAACGTATGTACCGGAAACGTGTAAGTAATCGGATACACACGCAGTACCGCGAATATGTCGCCATCGTTCATCTCTGGAAGTGTGGAAGTTAATACGGATTGAAAAGTGTGTCAAAAATGAAATTGCATTACCGCCCTTTGGCAGATGGCGCCCTATAGGCGACACGGAGACCCCAAATGGGAGGGTCACTCTAATGCAAGAAATTGGAACAAACATGGGGGATGCGATAGGAAACCTTTGTTGGATGTATGAGAGGTGAGAGTAATATTTATAAGCGACGAAGGAAGAAGCTTATTTCATGTAGGTCCATCAGCTTCCATTTGTAGTTCCGTCCATCAAACATGCCACTCGCTCAACGGTCTGTCGATACGTCTGGGGTCACTCTGCTGTATGCCCGCTATCAGTAGAAACCAGTGGTCAGCAATCTCTTCGAAGCAAAGAGTCAAATATCATAAAAATTCGCATTAAATGAAGTTCGAAAGAGTCAGAGTACCTTGAATATTGTATTCCGAAATGTCCATCAATTTAAGAATACAGTTGCGGATTATTGAGCTTCATGCCCATTGGCGAAAAACTGAAATCAGGATGCAAAATTCAAGAATTCTAACTCCTAGAGTACTAGAGATAAATTGAAGACATTGAGGAGTTGGCCTCAAGTCTAAGGTAACTGCGAGAGCTCTGACATCTGTCCAATGATATCGCAAGGAACTCAAGTTCTTAATGTTCTCATTGAAAATTAAATATTATGAATTTTATCGCCCGTTCTTAAAACTTTGGGAAAGTTAAGTAAGGTTGCACTTATTTGGATGAAGAACTACAATGAAAGCGGCGCACATGCGACATTTTACCGACCACTGGTGTGAACGAATACCCCGTCGTCATTGCTACTGCACGTTACGGTTGGAGATGTTTTAAGAGATCCGTTTGGAAGCCAAGCCACGCCATAGGTTAGGCTGATTTGCGGAAATGTTACACCCGGCTAGGCACGGCCCAGCGCCGTAGTAATTGTTAATGTGTGTAAGGCAATGCAGAAACTATGCAATGGCTTACAAATCTGCCACGGAGGCCGCATAGGACCACCACGAGGGGCCGGCTTCTAGAGCGCAACGAAACCGGCAATGCGCTGGCCATCGCATGGCGCAAGTGACATAACCTTATGGCTTCCATACTTAAGTGCGAACATTCAAAGCAACATCCTTTGGGTGATATGATTCGCAATCAGCGCGTGTGCTTTCGAGTGAGCAATATAGTATGAGGCGCGTCTTGGAGAGTGTTTAGGATGAGCCTGTCAGATGGGTTTTAAACGAGGTGGGAGGAAAAATGGGTTAAAACACACAACGTTCAGACCCCGTTTGTATGGTATTACTCAATGGTTTGCAATTGTTTTTGTCTGTTGGATGTGCCACGATCGATTATTCGCTAACGAATTTAGCCATCCACCTCAACCCTCCCGCACAATCAATTATGCTCGCAATCTATACCCTTAACGATCGGTTATCGATTATGAGGAAAGCAAGCAAAACAACGCCCATAGCTGGAAGCTGAAGAAGCGAATTGATTTTGCATCGTTTCTACTCTTTAATGTTGCTTCGTACCGTTCGTGTGTGTGTGGCTACGAAACAATAAGCACTGCAGTGCCCTCTTTCATAGATATGACTACCTCTTAGCATCTTTATTTCTATCGCAAGATGATTTTGAGTTGAAAATTACCGACTGACCTAACGCGCCGGTCTATGTGTGTGAGAAGATGATGTAGTAGAAAGGTAAGCAAAGGACCGCAGCTCTTTATTGCTTGAATAACAGCCCGCTTGTGAGGTTAGGATGTGCCGGTGAGCCGGTCTGCCCACTGCTTATGGGATAATTGTAATAGCCTAATGATTTTGAACATTTATAATCATTGGCTCAATTTTTAAGCCACACGATTGCTGTATCTCAGTCGGTCAGAGTTGGCTCGCGGTGCCTTTCCTCAGAGAAGGTGAATTGTTTTGGGCAAAAAAAAACCAGAGGTCTAAAAAAAGCACAATAAAAGAAGGCCACCTTGGACCATGAAGTTGGTTCCAAGCGCACCGAATCGTCACCCGAATGTGGTAAGGTTCGATGTTGTGCAGGGTTTTGTGTTCTCCGTTCGACCGTTTGGAACCGTATTTGCATACCTTTTGTGTTCGTCTCTGTGTGGTTCGATCCACTAAAAGCCAGGGTACCCGAAGGTTTGGTTCAATTTCAATTTGCTTTGCGTTATGTAAACAAAATGACGGCGGGTACGGCGGTTTCGGAATCGGTGCTTTTGGTGCGTTTAATTTTGTTTTCCGTTCCGTTTCATTTCGCTACGAGAGGGGTACGTGTATCTCTCGTGGTTCGTGCGGTCTGTTGTCGCTATCGGTGGGAAAAAAGTGACCCACGAGGATACCGTTACGTTAATTAAACATTCACAAACCCGATCGGAGTTGATCTCGGTGTACGGGGAAGGCTTTTTTTTGTGGGGATGTGTTTGCAATAAGCCGTGGAGGTTGAAGGATGGAACAGAAATTGAGCGAGCAGGATTTATTGTTTTTTTGCCTGGGCCTTTTATGTCTTGTTGGTTTTTTTGTATGCTAAGCAAGCATATAGGTGTCTGTAACTGGTAAAAAGAACATCGTTATTAGGTCTTGAACGTCTAGTTTGAATATACAAGATAAAATAAATTCTTATGACATTTGATGTGACATCTTTTTAGACACAAAGTTCTTCGAGGCAAGTCATGCGGATCTTACAATACCTCTAAAGATTTGACATATTTCAGTTATTTTTAAGATTTGTTATAACGAGATATTTGTCTGGTGATAGACTAGAGATGTACTCAGTAATTAAATTTTGAGTAAATGTCCAATATGACACTACCATTTTGCATATAATTTACTTCAATCCTTACGGTAAATCTTCAAATTCAAAACTCATTCACCAAAACTTCTCTTCAATGCCAATCGCACGGTGGAAAATTTATGACGTGTTATGATTGCAGGCCGTCACTCTTCGTGAAGCCTCACATTAGCTCATAGGCCCACTGAACACGGGCGGTGAAGACACAACCCGGGCCCGTTCCACCAGGCTTAGCACGCGAACCATTTCGGGCACGGCTAAGCAACAACTGAAGAGATAGAAACAGTAACAGCTCCAACGGTGAGCTTTGGCAGGTCTCCATTAGTGGAACTGCGTGGAAGGCACCGACGGGTAGGCAAACGCACATATCGACCTCGAGCATAAGGTTGCATAAGGGCCTCAGCAATTGTTGGCTATCATTTTCCCTTTGTTTTTTTTTATTTGGTGGTTTGAAGCCTCTTCACCTTTTGTAGTACACGGTGCCCCAACCTGCTTGTAGACATTGTGGCAGATGTCATGGTACACATCCCCCACCGGTGTATATGCGTATCTCGGTAACACGCACTGCATGTCCTCCCGATAGCATCGATCAGTTCGATTGTTTTCCAATGGTCCAGCTTGGTTCGATGCGAGGGTAATGGCCTGCGCTACACTTAAAAATTATCAAACTGGAAAAGTGAGCTCTAAACGGTGGGCCGAGCCCGCCCGCACGCCGGACACGCTTGTTTAGCTAGTGTGGTTGAGTCCGAATGGTCTCATTGAACTGTTTTATGGCTGTTTATGGGTCGGTTGCATTTATTGATACTTACGAACAATTTCCGGTTGCTTGGGGGAGATTGGTGGGTTGGTGGATGACAAAATGATTTATTGTGAATCGATCGTAAAGTGCGTGGGAAATAGCGTGTATAACGAGGAAGTTGGTATATCTCCAAAAAACAGAAACGATACTTTGTCGTGTACTGTGTAGGGCAACATAATTGTGATCATTAAGAAAATGGGATATAAAACCATAAGTATGGATGGTTGTAATATTTCATCCAATCGGTTTTGGCAGGTTCATTCTCTTGTCTATAATATATTTCTCTGGAACTGTGTACGTCGTCACTGGTTGAAGTTTATTTTTCAGCACCGCTCGTAGTAATCACAGTTTAATAGTGGATCATTAATGTCCACCCGATAGCAGCAGCTGCATCTCTTGCTAAACATACTGATTATGTCTGTCCGAGGTAGTAGTTCTCGGATCTCCAATCAAATTTCCATTATACCAACGACGATCATATCATGGATGTCTGGAGTCATCTTTTAAGCACGGCTTTGAAACGTTCCCCACAGGCCACAGGACAGAAAATTGATGATGGGTTCTGAACGCCGCGACAGTCACTTTGTGAGTGACAAACGAGTTCTGGATAGCAGTTCCGGGAGGCACGCGGATTCTATACCAAACGATGCGCCGGTAATCTTTTGGAGTCCAGAAGGATAAGGCTTATGATCCGCGACACACCCCACACGGCGTTCTTAATTGTATCCTATTAGCCGGAGTTAAGTAACAGCAGGAAGAGAACGGAAGATCATGTCGGCAGCTGTTAGCACGCATCCGTTCTTTGTCCGTGCAATCCGAGCTGATAGTGGGGTCTAGACATGCGGTTGTAATCCCACGATAATCAGCCATGCAGATGCTCTTCTATAGCGCGTGGAGCACGAACGTGGAGTTTGATGCGGGAGAACCCTCAACATAATAAGCTGCTGGTGGAAGACATTCCGTAGGCAATTAGGATGAGTTGGTGGCTGGACGGCAATTCCAGCGCATCATGTTAATTAAACACGCACAAATATGCTTGAAGGCGTTTTGAAGAACAGGGGTGCGATACTGTAACTAAAATGAGTGTTTATTTAATTAAATCGTTCCGAGTTACATATATGGAGAGAGATCCTCTCTTGCTCGAGAGGAGGGTTCCAACGATGCCATAAAATAAAGTGTTATAGTGCTTCGCGTACGATCACGTCCCAGTCGGGGGATTTCGGTTGCTGCTTTATGGCTTCCATACGTCACCAGATATTGAGCAGCGCTGAAACAGTTATGGATTATGTTTCAATCTGTTTTCCCTTCCGGTAGTGTGTCCTCCTTGCAGCTACTGTGTCGATCAATGCCGAGTGAAAGTTATCGGTGCGTAGAAAGGAAAAGAAGTGTTGAAGTGTTGATGTCCGATGCCACTCTTCAATTGAAGCTTCTCGTTCCCGTTCAAGGTTGATCTTTTCGTTTTCTAATACGCGGTAAAGAAGCACGGCCAATAAGAGGGCAGCTGGGTGATATTATGGGGAAATATGGAAAAAAGAAGAGAAGGTCAGAAATCAGTCTGATTGATGATCAGTTCGTTTAGTACTGCTAATTGACGGTGCGTTCCGACCATAACGGTACGTCCAGTTCTGGACATTGAACTGGTATGTCATTTCATTTCCCCCCCGGATTTGAGTGGAGTGATGTGCAGGTTGTGATACTATTAGCACACTATTGTACCGACACATCTAGATGTTCGCCACAACCGTACACGCAGGTTTGGAGAGAAAATTATCCATTCAAATGTATGCTAATCATGCTCGACATTCATTCGACCGACGACGGGTCTTGCGGTTTGAACGTGGACCGACGGCCTGTTTGTTCTGCGCCCCCCCTCGAAGAGACGCAGGGGAACATCGGTTGGAGGTTCTATACGTGCCTGGAGAAATTAATAACGGTGCCAATGCGTTGATGATGAGGTTGCATGAGTCAAATCGGGACCGGAGCCAGTGTCTATGGCTTTTTTCCTCCCTCCAGGGCAGAAAGCGGATATCGACAGAGAGTCGTTCGGTCTCAAGGTTGATGTGAACAATGTGCTATGTGGCGGGCAAGGTGTTGGGTTTTGCCGATCACGTTAATGATGCGAATGGAATAGTGATCTATCTATGCGAATGTTTCACGATGCGTCATTTGTTTTAAAAAAATCCATTCAGATGGGAAGCTTGCTTTTGTTGAGGATCACCAATACGAGTTTTGAACTTCCAAAGAGACGAATGCGTTCCGCCTCAGGTGTTGTATCTAATGCTTAAACAAAATCCGTTTAATTAAGGGCACTTGAAGACAATTTAGAACTTTCCCTTTTTCCCTCTCCCCTAGAGTGTTCGATGTCACTTTCAATTTAAATGCACTGGAACGACGAATGCATTCCACCCCCTCTCCAAATGGAACACCTTCATGGCTGAAAGAAAACTTTATAATTACCGTTCCGTTTGACTTCTCACACCGACCGGTTGTGTCTCGTCTGGGTATTTGAAAAAGCAATAAATGCACAACGATCTCGACGACGGTGGATGGCGATATGCCATTTCTACTTGTGACGACCTACTATTACTAGCCGACTAACTCCTTCCCGATTAGAAAGAGGTGCGGCAAGGAAAACGCCATTCTAAAAATTCCTCCCCACACGATCGTGTGTGACGTTTGAGGGTGGGGGCGCGTCATCGGGGCGTCTAGTTGGCGCTATGGAGCTGCTTTGGGTGTGTGTGTTATGATTTTGTACCAACATAAGAGACAACCACTCCTTCCAGCATCGTAGAATTGGAACACCGGAGCAGTTCTTGTTGGGTGGTTATGTCGGTAAAGTTATTTTTACCAGCGGAGATGTTTCCGTGGGACGTGCTTGGAGTTGGAAATGAATTTATGATACTCGATCCACTCCAAACCCTGGGCACTACTATTTCGGCTGGATCGCCGACACGGATGTCTAAACGAACGGTCGTGATTTTAAGTGACGATTATTTTACACCGATCCCGTTTCGTATGTCATTTTAATAGCGCCATAAAGTTGGTGTGCGATCACGCGACCGGTGGCGTTGCCATCGATAAAAGGGCTTCAAGGAATGGTTCTTCAAATAGAACTTTATGCTTCATTCCGCCTACTTGCAATGTTTAAATAGTTTTATTTTTATTTTCCTCTTGGTTCCTCAAAATTTGAACAACTTTGAAACACCAAGATGTCGTAAGATCATTCAAAATGAGCTGAAGTATTGGCAAAAGCTCCCGAAGCAAGATCTCCCCACGACCGACACAACCTCCAAGGCGAAAACAGATGCTAATCGCATTTCGATGGAGCCTTATTTTCGGTTGAACGATTGAATGGTGGCAAATTAGGAAAAGCGACATGTCAGAAATGGAAGCAGTAGTGCGGTTACCAAACCCAACCACACCGAAAACGCGTGCGTGGTGTGTAAACAGCCACGTTACGAAAACGTCCGCGCGCTAACTCGACGGTAACCTAATTAGGCTTGTCGGGTCTTTCTCTCAGAAGCAAAACGCCGCTGTGTCACCCGCGCGTGAACAATTTTTCGGGGTCGATTGGTCAGTATTGCTCCCTGTATGGATGTCGGGAGAAAGACACCCTGATCTTGGGAGATTGTGTGAAGAAATAAAATGGTAATGCCAATTCACCAGTTTTATTGGTGAAATTTACAAGCGAAACTAATCGTAGGAAGAAACCGTTTGCATGCGTGTTTATTGTCGGATCCGATCGATATCCTTGTTTTGCCGAAAATAGAGCTAGACAACTATACACAGACGCGCACACACGCCCGGTTGCAAAAATCGTGAAAATGGAGGAAGGGAGCGATGAACTTTCGGTGCATCTTGGCGCCTGTCGGCTAAAATAAAATCGACGGAAAGGTGATGATGATATACTATTTTTGGGATGCGTAGAATGAGATGCAAATTCTTCATCAACCTGAAATGTCATCTTCTGCTAGTTTCGTTCTAATTAGCGTAGAATTCCTTGTGGGTGAGTCATGCTGTGGATTTGGGGAGAGTTAGTTGCCTCGCGAAGTTTCTAGAGAATTCTTTTGATTTCATAACCTCAAATCATACAGAGTTACAATACAAATCTGAAATTTAAGACAATTGATAGAGGTGTCGCTTTTGGGTTTTCTTCGTGTCCAAACCTGTAATGATATATTCCATTCTTGCAGAGGTAACCTTCTAAAAAGTCGCTAAAAGGCTATTATTATTCAAATCATACATCTCTTCTTACGGAGCAAATTTCAGGGCCTTAGATAGAAATGGAAAAAGACGCTCGAATAATAGTTGTCCGATCGAGTTTTCGCCTCATTTCCATGATCGAAAGGATGATTTGCCGTTTGGGGAGGTTCAGATGAAGAGGAGAAGGAGGACATAGTGCTTTAAATGGCTGCCTAATTGTCGATCAAATCGCCATTTAACGTCACAGTACAGAGAGGTAATGCCCCTGACAAGGTAGAGTACTTAGTTTTTTTTTCGCTTACTTCTTGTGATGTTCCATTCTCAAAAGAGTTGCTCCCCCCAATGGTGCGACCGATAGTTCACGGGCAATGATTGGAGCTTTGTAGATGAAATGTTGGGGAAAAAAAGTAAATAATAATAACCTTAGCGTTAACAGTCCTCCCCGATCGGGTGTCCTCGATCCGTGGCGACGTCCTTCTGGGCGGTTAGCGGCCACAGCTTCACCGTGTGTCGCGTGGGTAGTGTTTTTGCAGCGCCTTTGTGAAATGCGTAACTCCCACACAACGTTCGCTGGGAGAAGCATCAATCTCCTTGACTCCTAAATTGTTGTTGAAAGTCAGAATCTTCTCAGCGAACGGATTTGTGCGGTTTTTGCTGCGCGTTAAAAATATTCTAGCAATTTGAGCAATTTGGAGTGGTGCTTTTTTGCTGCTAATGGATGATGAATTACCAAACCACCAACAATGTACACACGGCGTTGACTGACAGACCCAAAAGCTGTCTTCCGTTTGTGCCGAGGTCGTCCATGTTGGACAAAAGAGGAGAGGAAAATCGCGAAACAACGGCGAGACCCGGTCGATTAAACGATACAATTATTCACTAATAACTCACCATTCACGTTATGGAAGCGCTCGATCGATTGCGTCACCTTTGGATTTTGTTTGACTCCCTCTCAACTGCGTACTTTTCCTTCTGCAAAGTTTCCTTTTCGGAGGAATTTCTTCCAACCACTCACTGCAGAGCCTGTGAAAGGTTCTTCTATGCGCGCGAGGTCGTATTCGGAACGGAAGTAGAAGCTTTCGAAGCGAAGATTGGCGGTGAATGCACCGTGCAAGGAAGCGCTAAGTCCACCAGCGTCCATCCGTCTTCTGTCGGGCACTGTTTCGCATACGAAACGAGCATCTCATCTTGTTTTGTTCGATTCCACTTTACCTCATGATCGGAACGCTCGCAATGCCTCAAAATTAATGAATCATTTTCGCGGCATTGACCTTGAAGCCGTTAGCTTGCGATGTACTGCCACCTTACGGGGGTGGAATGGAGGAACGGTGGAGGAAAAGCAAAGAAAATGGAAACGAAGAGTCGTTGTGTTTGCGCTGGCTCGAGTGGCATAATTTGGTTTGAGGTTATCATAATGTTTACCAGAAGCAAAGCATCTTTCAGAGAGCTTGAATGTAAATATTTTTATTTCTATGCCATTGAGCCACTCAGAGCAACTTTTGTAATAGTTGATGGAAAACACAAGAGATTGAATGCAATCTGAGAACGCTTACTTCAAATTTTCACTTTTTCGAAAATCTCTTGTTGGGTGAACACAATTCAGAATTATGAATCTAAATAATTATTTTAACAGAAGAATGATTCTGAATTACTTTCCTGGAGCTTAATGAACCCTGATAGATTAATTAATTTTGGAAAATCTTAGATTCCTCAAAGATTCATGAACCCATGGAAAAAAAGTTTTACTCTATTCTTATAGAGATTATATTATATATCATGAATCTTTGTGTTTTCAAGGATCGCTAAGATTCTCAAAAAAGGCTCATGCAAATAACTCTTTTAAAAAGATTCATTAAGTCCTACACGAGTATCAACTCTTAAAAAACTTTTAAAATGATTAGAAAACGACTTTTGCATTGAGGTTTGCATAGTTCTGGGCGAAAATTGCAATCTCTAATAAGTTGAAATTTCGAAATGTGTATTTTTAATTCGAAAAGCATTAAATATTAATTTTTTTGCCGAGTTATTTAAAAATAAAATCAAATTGATGTCCATTACACCAAATATTACCGTAATCGAGTGTGAGCTATTGGGATATATGCACACAAAAGAGAGTACAAAGTAACTTACGAATGATCGCCAGAAAAAAAGCATAACCAATAATCAAACGATCTTTACTCGCATTGAATGTGTTGAAAATCGCTTTCAATTTTCCGGGCGGGGTACCAAACGTTCCACCCTTCCTTCGTCTTCTCCAGTTCATCTGAACTCTCGCATCATTTGGCATCTTTTTGCTAATTTTCGTTGTGTGGATGGATGGAAACAAGTGGAAAGAAAAATATGTTCTTTGCACGATTATTTTCTTCTTTCTTCTTATCCATTCGTACTTCATTTTGGTTCTGTTAAATTTGGACCACTTGCAACTTGCTTACGCAATATTGTAGCATTTTTTCTGATTCTCTCTCTGTCTCACTCGTCTTTACGTTTCTTGTTTTCTCAGCATTGCAACCGTTTATGCTACTATACTGCCGCCATTTAAATCATAGAAGCGTGGAAAAGCGAAAGGACGAAAGTGGGCAGAAGCTGGGGAGCGGGCAATACACTTCGTCCATTGCTTGCGCTTTGCTTTCATTGCTATGCTGCGGACGGCAGGGAAATGTCGGCACTGGAAGGCTCATCATCATTCCTGCCGGGTGTACGACGCGATTCCGTTTTAATGGTGGTCAGCCACGGTTGAGCCTCATCGGTTCTGGTAGCGCGATACCGTTAACTACATCCCCCTTCACCCTCCCTCTTTCCCCAATCGCAAAAAAGGGTAACAGCGAAAAAAAAACACGAGAGAATAATGTTGTATGGTACCGTGCACTTCTTCCCATTGCGTGGCAAGGTCAACGTACGCTTTACTGTGCACATTCAGAACATGGCAGCGGCCGTTGGTGGAAGCAAATGTCGATCGATCGGCCAGATCGGGTGGTGGTGATTTTATGCTAAACACACACCCTTGCGTGTTCGCGATACAAATGAAAGTGTACGAGACGGGGAGATGCCAGAACGAACTTGTTACTCTGCCGCCAGAGAACAACTACCGTTTTGCGCCCGTGACGTTGTTGTGGGCTGTTGGCCTTGGCGGTTTCTTACGATTGCATAATTATGCTGCGCGATGGTAAAGACCGCAAAGAGGCACCCATTAACTCATCGATGCATCGGAAGAATGTCGTTCGGTCGGGTTTTACGGCGCATCAATTAGGAACGCTGGAGGGAACTGTGCTGTACAGTTAGGTGTGGATGGTCATGTACGTGTGAAGTAGCAGTACTAAAATAAAAATGATTAAAAATAGCCACACTGATCGAACTTAGTGGATGAATCATGCACAATTGTCGTGTTTTGTGGTGAGTAATTGGTTTGTGGTAGCATGGCGGTGTGATCCCTGCAAGTACGTCCAATTACACCAATAAACCAGACAAACCGGAGCTAATCCGTATGCAAACGGCGGATGCATTACGCACTGGTAGTTATGTAAGCTTCATGGGATCCCAATCATACGAGCTGGTTTTAGTAATATCGATTAGTGTAAAACGTTGATGAACGTGTTTAGAAATGCATTAATAATTGTTTCCTTTACGGATCGGGATATCCGGATGGTGATGAAGTTGCATCAATTTTGTCGAGTTTCTTGTTTTCTTCTTATTTGCATATTCTACTACCCAGTTGTAAACTGGTTTTTCTAATTGTTTGTAGATAATTTTCCTTAAAAATGATTAAAAATGTCTTTAATACATCTGTATCGTCTGCAGGGAGTATACATGCAGGCGCAACACACACTGCGCGAAATAAAAGGAATCGCACTACGATGCAAAGGAAACAGAAACGAAATTGGCATTACTTTGTTTTAGTGTTGAGTCAGTAAAAATGCATTGAGATGCCGATGAAGGTTTATTCAGAATGTAGCAGAAACAAATTTAGTTTTGCGTGTATTAATAATTTGTTGCTCAGTGGCAAATTGTTACAGGACTTTATTCCATGAAAATTGGCTGAATATGCAATCTTCGGGATTCACATTACAAACGAACGATTCCTAGCAAATAAGTAAAAGAATTTTAATGATAAAAGATAGGCGAACATGTTTGCAAGAAGCAATGCACCACAGAAGAAAAAGTCAAGATTTCGAGAAAAAGTTAAATTTCCATTAAAAACAAATCAACCGCAGCGAATTCCATCAAACAGGTGGGATCATAAGCGGAGGTGATTCGTGGCTCTAAACTTTAAACGTAACGAACTTTACATGGGACCTCGAAGTGGATTCGATTCAATTTAGTCCTACAGGTGATGTCCTCTATGGGAAATGGAAAACGAGCAGTTTTTAAACAAAAAGAAAATGTATCTTGACGGTTCAGATGTTTGTCTGAACTATTTTCACGATCTAAAACTACTTTGGCAGTACTATGGAAGTTTGAAATAATCTTAATCGGATATGAATAGTGTTGTTATCAGGCCTTAAATTTGTTCATTCGTTATTTATCAGCAGGATCCTCAAATATTTTTTTATCTTGAAGATTCTCGAGTGGCTAGGGAGCTTCCCCAATCTGATATCGACAGAATACCTTTGGTCTAATCTTGGTCATGGTATTTATGCAAATATGAAATTGTCTGGCCAAATGTATGCATGGTCTGCAATTCGACAACTTTAACATGCTAAAAATAACTGCCAAAGTTGTTAAATGAATTGCTAAAAACATTGTGATCAGAACAAGAGTTGGTGAAATTCTGAAAACAATGGCAAAACATAGTGATTGTATATTTATTTCCAGCAGTTTATATTGAAGTTATGCAATTCTTCAAGCTTGATGCTGCTTTGAACTATCAAAAGTGCAAATTATTATTATAGACCTACTAAAAGGGTCATTTGCATTAAAACTTTCCGATGGGCAGTGAAAAGCACAAGGCGATCGTGCTTAAATTTCGTTTCCTAAAACGACGTCCCCTGCTGTGCATCTGGAAGAGTGCGATTCACTGTAAATGTCCAAACTGGCGAAGAAATATAGCTTTCACTGTTGCAAACAAACGCAGACAAACACATACTCGCGCGCGTTACATTCGCACTCAAGATCAACTGGTGGCAGGTTGACTTTCCTTGGGGCTAAAGCTGAGGGCTTCCCTCCCGACAGGCAACGATTGCATGTTCTATAATTATAATATTGGGACAAAGCTTGACGGGTGAGAGAGAGAATGAAAAGGAGGGGGAAAAAACAAGAGTATTGCAATTGAAACAGATCGAAAAAAACGAACCGATAGGAAGGCAAATAAAAACCGATCATTCAACGGCAATGTGTCCCGCAGAGAGGACCCCCGGGGGGGAGGAGAGGAACGCTAGGGTGAGTGGGATTTCAATCGCGATATCACATTTGAGCTGCCGGTAGCTGTCAAGTGCAGTTTACCGCTGTGGCCTCGCGAGCAGGTGGGAACGCGAGCCGCCCCACCGTTGTATATGACGTACCAGCAAATGGTGTCAGCTCAAGTACGCAAGTGCGCCGTGCACACCTTTTAATGGGTTGTAATGGTCGGTTAGATTGTTGGGCAGAGAGAGAGAGAAGAGTGACCGCCGCAAAGTGTGATGGGACCTAACAATTTTTGACACCCCTTTTTGGGTGAGCGCAGATGGTGACCCCAAAATGAAGGGGTGAAGATGTGCTCTGGTGTGCTAATAAAGGTGCAAACGAAGGTTCCAGTTCTGCACCCTTGCTGATGGGTCGAAGATGACTCCAATGATCCATTTAATGGGTGCCCAAAGTGTTAATGATGAAGTTGGTGTAGAGGAGGTGGTAATTTGGTCTGTTTTTTGAGATTGGTTCTCTTTTGTGTCGGGGTGGTGAAATCGATCTGACATTGAATTGTGTGGTAGACATCAATTTGACTTACTGCTTCATACAAACCCACACAATGATCTATTTTCAGCTAAACAGTGTCTTTCTCTCCGATGAACACTCTCTAATTGATCTCTTCTTTTTGTGTTCCGTTTCTCCTTCCTCCAGTACGGTCTACGGCAACTCGATCTGTCCTTGCTGTCGCAACTGTGGGCCCTGAACGAATCCATCCAAGAGTTCCGCACGATGCTGCAGGAGCAGGAAACACTTTCACCGCCCTCGCCGACACCGTCCAACTCGGACGCCAACTCCGTGTCCTCGGACGACGATCTCGACGAGGACGACTCGTCCACCACCAACAACAGCTGCAATCGGCTGCTGCAACAGCAGCAGCAACAACAGCACCTTCTACTGTCCGCCCATCATCAGCTGCAATCGTCCACGAACAGTATTGGCGGTGCGGGAACCGGTAGCAGTGGCCACCTTACGCCCGGCGGTGGTGGACCCAACCCAAACGAATCGGGTGGATCCTCCACGACCACACTTTCCTCGTCCGCTTCGTCCCGTATGAGAGCACCACCGCCACCACCTCCGAACCGGAAAGCACCCTCGAGGCCCGTCTAGTCGAAGGGAGGGCCGCCGGGTGGGATGACTAGCCGAAGATTCATATTCCTGGGGTTGGAACGTAATTTCAACGCTAAACCAAGTCAGTGATCGTTTGCCAATTAGTACGGTGCGGTGAAATAGATTAATCGCTAGATGGTCGGAAGGGAAATGACGGAACAAGATGCGTGCGTGGGAAAGACTAGTTGCGAGTTGGGAGGATCCATATACCAAAAGAGTCACGTTTAAATATTAACTCATAAGCTGATGAAGACTAGAAAGGATTTGAAGGAAAAAAAAAGACGACAAAAGATGAGATGATGTACTCTTCATGTAATGTTTCTTTTCCTCCATAAGAAATTTTCTCTCTTTGAAAGTACTTTCGTTTCACAAATTCACTGATATCTTCTTGCACAGAAGGAAATACAATAAAATTAGACACAGGACTAACGTTCTCGTGCAAGCAAAACGGTGTTAGGTGTGCCACTAGGATGGCCGGAAAAGCGGGAAATGGCCACAGCGATGGTGTTGTATGTGAAGTGTTACGAACAAAGAAATTCTATTGCAAAACAAGGCAGGCAAAGCAAATGTGGAGGAAAAATCTCCTTTTACTCCTGTATATACTAATGTGCGATCTAAATAATGTTCCCAAACGTAGCGTTTAAATGAAATGATGAAATAAAATATGGAAATTAAATTATTTGCTTTGCGGAATTATTGCGTATTGAAGGAAATTAGTTTATTTTAAAAATATGAAATTAAAACCCTCGAAAAGCTGCACGATTCCTGAATTAGCTCGATCTAATTTAGAAAAACACACAATTGCATACTTCTGGGCGAACATTATACGCCTGAAGGTATGCAATATTGTGTATCGCTTTTTTTTCTTCCGACATATAATCCGACATTGCTTAAGGCGAATGGAAACGACTGTAATTTTTTTTGCCTTCCGTTTATGTTTAAAAATAATGATTTTCTTTTTATTTCTGTTTCCACATAAACCAACCCGTTCTCCTTCAACATTCATTTATTCGGGGGGGGAGTTAACGAACGGAAATATAAAGTGTAATCCTACGCGCGTGCTTTTAACTCGCACACGCACGCACCGCAATTAGCATAGATCGGTAATATTTCACACCTCAATCGTTCACACCTTTGGCCTCCCCCTCCCTCTTGTTCCTTGCTTACATTCTTGTCATTTAAACCACTTTTCACGAATCGGTACGACACGTTCGCGATCGTGGAATTTGCAATGGCACGAGCACGCTCACGAGAAAATGGATGTTGATGAACCTTTAGCGCGATCGCATTTTCCTGTCCCGCCACAACCCCTTTAAACCCCCCTTTACGGCTGAGCTGCGTTGGAGGGCTGAAGATGAATAAATCTAGCCGTACCATCGGGCCGTCAGTGTTTTGATGTTCTACCAATCGGATCTAATGGGTGGTGGACGGTGGAACAAGACAAACAAAACTAGCAAAGCAACACACAGAACCACGTGAACGTGCAGAAACAATTACCCTTTGTCGTCCGTCGTTCGGTCGTAGATCGTTTGGCGGAGGTTGAGAGGCGTTCGAAGGGATGGAAAGCTTTTGAATGGTGAATGAGCAAATGTTGGGCGGACTCGAGCGATTTCCATAATGCGCGCAAAAAAACCTCAACGAATGTACGATGGATCGTCTTTACGATCTTTGGCAAAGACGGAAAGAGTCTGTGTCGGTGTGTTTTCGACTGGTTGTCAGTGTCGTTCAGCTGCAAGAGCTCTGCTCAGTTGTCGTAAGTCGCAATTTTAAGAAGGTCTCCCACTTTGATTCGCTATTTGGAGTTTGAGTGCGCTGGGAGGGGTTTTGGGAGATGGAATTTAATTCCTAGTCACAACCTACGAGATGATGGCACAATATTCAGTGATCTCATAAGAAAGAAAAAAGATCAAGAAGTTCCGTCTACAGAGATAGTTTTTAGGATGTTAAAATATCGCTCCAACAAGACGACATCTACAGTTTTTCAATTTAAATAAAAAACTATAACACTAAAGCAACGCGCTTCCGGCTTAAGTTCCATTCCGTTGCACAATTGTAACAATCGTTACAGCTAACATTTAACGCAAAAGGTGAGACTCTTTACAGAGAACCCCTCTCTTTGTTCCATTTCCAACTGTCTTCCAAAAAGTCTGCCGTTCACAACTTTCAAACTCGTTATTCTGCTTAAAGACTTCCGATCGTCTCATTACAATTGCCACACAACCCATTCCTCATTTCTCTCAGTACACTGTTGGTTCCTTATTCCAACCATGGTGTGAAGCAACGAAACGCATTATTGTGCGTGCGTGGATTTAGTTAAATGTCGAAATATGAGTCAAACAAAACAAAACGCCAGACTCTGGTTTCTATGAAAAGGGGAGGTGATTTTATTTCCCCTTTTGGTTACGACATGATGATAATGATGATGGTTGGGGTTTAAGATTCAATTTCTCCTTTTTATGGGGTCTCATTTAAGAGATTTATTTCAGGTAAGATCGGTGGAACGAGAGTGAACTTCTCGACACTTTACAAGCGGTTTCTGTAGTAAAAAAGTAAAAAATTAAATAAAAATGCATTTTTGATATGCAAATTGCATAAATTCGGGAGTATTAATGGTAATGGTTGATATAATATTCAATTCCCTCCTTTTGTGGTTCTTTTAATGCTTTTAAAGCAATTTATTTGAAGTAGAATCTGCCAAAATATAACTAAATGTTATCTCTTCTACGTATTTCATCCGGCATATGTCCTAAACGAAATAGTAAATAAATATTAAAATTCTATTTTTGACATGCAAATTGCATCAATTCAGGATTATTTTCGATAGCTTGTTATTTAAACCATACAATAAATTCTAGGAATATTTGATTTTTTATCTAGTGTGAAATACATATTGTTTTGGGAGGAAATCTGACAGCTCGTATTTGGTGTCAAAAATAATATTAATTCTTCGCCTAACCATAGCCCATCATCTCAATTTCCTTCGTAGCTCATTATCTTGTTTTCTTGACCTTTTTCTCCTCATCTACAGAAGTTCTCAACATATTAACCGGTTCATTACGGGAAGAACAAACAAACCTACTGCTACTGTTTTGCCGCGGAGTTATCGAGTTACACACTCAATCCCTGACGTAAGTCAGCAGCGTGCCACACCGAAAGGGTCAAAGGATCGTATGATCAGCCTGTTCGGGTTCCCTCGATTGAGTTACGTCGGCGCTAGACGGGTGACCCTAGACAGGCGAGACCCGGCGATTGGATATTTGTGTGTCCCAGGGTTTTCCACCCCATCGGACGGTGTCAATGAGCCCGTCCGTCAAAAACTATCCGCCTGGAGACGGCGTTTGTCGTGAGTCACATTCCGAGGTGTCACATTTCATAAATCATATTGAACGAAGGAAACGCGCCGAAACAAAACCAGCGCCACACACTCCAGCAATAGACGGACGTGCTTATTTTGATGGAATGGAATTGCTCCAGTTCCGCATTGAAATGGGGACTGGTGTCCCTGGTGGAGTCGACATGGTGGCGACAGTTGAAGGTAGTGTTGATTCGTTTTTTTTCTTCTTTGCTGCAGCATTATCCAAACATTCATCTCAGAAGTAAACAATCGGTAAAGTTCCGTCTCAGCGCTAGACAGTCGCGAGAATGATTTACCCTGTACGATCGAAGGCGGAAACCATAGGAAGGAGTGGTGTCCGTCTCATTGCCTTTTTGTTCTAAGTGTCGTGTCAAACTGACACTCCAACGTTACTCCTCGACATATGTACAAATCCTTCCAAAGAGAGAAATTTTTGTTCAACCATGACGGACGGTAAGGGAGAACTGGAAAGAACGTGTCTGGTTTTGTGCACGATCGGACGGATCGGTCATTAATTGATGAAATTGTGCATGAAATTGTGTGCACAATGTTGCTCGTTGGTGGGCCTGGCGGTAAGTTTGTTGTACCAATAATGTAAGCAAATACAAGGCAGATTGTACTCAAGGTGCCAGACGCGATCGTGGAAAGGAATTTCTTTGATGTAGATCCACAAAGATCGTGCTGTTTGGATGAGTCACTTCGGGAACCTCGTTTTAATTACTAACTTAAAAAAAGAAATTTTAAAGATCTTGGGACAGGAATAGTCCTTGATCAAGAATCTTAAAGTTGTTATTACTTTTATTACTAGCTGACCCAACGTACTTCGTTCCGTGCAACATTTATTTATCGACTATAAGATTCTAAACTGCAAAAATTTGACTCCTACTTTGAGTCTGCAAAGGACTTCAAACGACTCCAAGCGGTTCAAGTAAACGTTGAAAATATCTTAAACTGAGTTTTTGTGTGTAAGACCAATCGTCGTTTTAAAATATCGTGTTGAAACTAACGTAGATGCTAAGGGACTTATTATCAAAAAATGAAGAAGTGCTGGATACTTTTCATCATTTTTTCTATATAGCGATAGCCTCGAAGAGTCTCGTAAAGCTTTGAAGCTCATGAAGTCAACTTGCAAATCAGGATATCAGTCAAGATAAAATTATTCTGCACTTCGAAGATCGTCGAAGTCAACCCATCCTTCAGGTTTCTTTCATCAGATTCAAGCAGGTCTGGGAAAAGGTTCTGGTGTTGGGTTCCATTTTTCATTCCACTAAGGGCCTTCACAGGGTTGCATCCACCACTGATTCCACTGCCCATCACAGATACAGAAAATTTGGTTCAAGTTCTTAGTGATAAAGGGCGACTAATTATGGGAAATTGAAGTTTTCTGGTGTTTGGTGATTTCAAAACGGAAAATCATACCGATTCGAAGTAATTTCTTTATTGTTCGATATTAGTGCGACCTGTTCGTGGCATCATAACAACTTTCGATCACTGGCCATTGGATCATTTACACAACAATATTCTCCAAGTAGGCATATTGTTTCATATTTGCATTGCTCGTGGCATACGCTGATAGAAAAAATCTTGTAATAGCTTATTTTTCTAGTTTTTCGGATTGTACTTGGGAATTTTGCAACATTTATTTTTTCCCAAAACCTTCGTTGGACAAAGAGGAACAAATCATTCCAAAAAATCGTCCAAATTGGTCTAGCAGTTCTCGAGTCTTAGGCCAGACAAACAAACAAACATTCATTGTTATATAAATAGATTATTATTAATCATATATTTATATATAGTTTCAAGCTGGTTCGAAGTTTTCCCTATGTAACATAACTATAAGCAAAAAAATATAGTTGACACTCTCTATAAGACCACAAACATTTATTCTAATAATTTAAATAGGGATTCAAATATTTTTTTGTATAATGTAAAGGGGTATCTATAAAGAACATCACTATCTCTCTGTCCAACTTTTTCAGTTATTCACAAAAACAAACAGATGACCTTAAAGATTTGTCCGGATTGTATTATGATTTATTTGCCAATTTAAATCACTAATAATGGAAATTTTCTTCCAGTATTTTTATTTTAAAAGATTGAATGCGAGTATTGCCACTTCGTTGGAGGTTTGAATTTGACAAATACAATATTTATGTTAAAATATACTTTCCCTCATGAGAGATACAGCTTGAGATATTCAAATTTTAATTTTGTACTGTATACAAACTACGAATTTTGAATGCCAGTTGTTGATTGCGGTTTTGCAAGCAAACCCCCAAAATTGTTCCAGCTGCAGCAAAGATAGAGCTGGGGCGATAGTGGCGAGATCTGGGACACGATTGAACCACCATCCATCATCCCGAAACACCACGGTAAGGAGACCACCTGGAAACGTAACGCAACATTATTCCCGATTTCAAGTATTTGCGCACCGGTTTTTCTTACCGCGCACTCAGATCACGTTACGCATATTTCTCCGCAAGACGAGACCTCCACAATGCCATTCCATTATAACCGACCGGTAAGTGTGCAAACACACGGAGGGAACAGTAGGGAACAGTCCGCATGAGTCACGATGGTTGGGATGTGGAATTGTGTGTTTTTTTTCTGGCCGCTTTTGTTATTTGTACACACAGTGGCCACAAATTTCTCCAAAAACAAACACTTCCGCACAGAGAGAATGAATGAATGTTGATTGTTCGGTTTTCCGCGGGTACTTCCGGAGCGAACCGGCCGGGAACTGGGGACCGACGATTCGAGGGAAGGCAAACTTGAAAGCACCCTCGGGGGGATATCCGTTTGGGCGAAAATGATGCGAGTTCCGAATTACCGGTTTCAAGTTACGACGTTTCGCCGTATGTCGTGAGCTTCGACAGCTAACCAGAAGTCAGATGTCAGATCTTCCGGATGGGCAGTTGACGGAAGTCGTGCCGGTTTCGGATCGTACACTCGTAGTGGAAGTTGTGTTTGATCGGTTTGCGATGTTTGAAGAGATCTTCGGGGCACCGGGGTTGGCTTTGTTATGGGAGGCAATAGCTTACTCTAAGGATAGAACAAATCCAAGGTCTCACGATGACGACGACCTCAAACGGGCTCGAGACGGTGGATGCTTTGCTGGACGGATTCGTGGTCGTGGGATTGTCCTTATAAATTATTTATACGCATTCCAGGGTTAGGCGGGAAGCTCATGCACGCAAACGTGCTCTCGCAAACGAACCCATCGTCAGGATGGATGGTTGTGTGTGAGCAGAAGAAACTCCAAACAACGCTAAAGAGAGCATGTCGGATTTTTCTGATACAGTTAGTACATTATCTCAAAATGAAACATGAAAAAATCAACCGGCCTTGTACTTTTAGATTCTAAAAATGCGTTTGATACCATCTAGCATAAAGCCTTGTTCTACAAATTAAATAAGTTAAAGTTTCCTAAATATTTAACACATGTAATACAGAGCTTCATAACAGACAGGGAAAACACAGTTCATATTTCCAATAGTACCTCAGATACATACGCAGAAAGTGTTCCAAGGAGAAATATATTCTCTCCTTTATTGTTCAACCTTAACATCTCAGACATGCTGTTGGAATTGAGCAAGAGAATTTTGAGTAAATTAGAATTAAATAGGTTACATGAACTTAATTTGAACTCAAAATATTGCACGAAATTTATAAACAACACGTGACAACACTGGGAGCAGTTAGTATAAACAGGACGCCAAATGTAAGAAAAATTAAATTAACGAAAATTGACGATAGAATGCACAGCGTGAAAGCGAGTACCAAGCGTGAAGTCAGGCCATTATCTACACTCCCGAATTATCACAAGTTTTCTCCCCCTTCACGACCGGTGTAATTTCTACACATACCGAAGAAGAAGTACTGTAATCAATATTTATATGCTGACGATGTAGCAATTGGTGCAAATGATAAAATGTCTAGAACCATAAATAATACATTAAACTCTACTCTTAAAACTTATTCAAAATACTGTAAAAAGTGAGAAATCGGAAGGTATATTCTTTACACGCTTTACAAAAGAAAATTAAATTCCAAATACTCAACTCCAAATAGATAACACATGCATACCATGGAAGGAAAACTTGAAATATGCTGGCTTGACAATGGGTAAAAGAATATCTTTTAGACAACAAACAGAGAACATGATAATGAAAAATGAAAAAAAACCGCATGCCTTACTGTTTTCTAAACAGAAGATCGTCGCTTAAATTATTAGATCGTCGCTGTCTGGGATAATTGTGCTAAAACACAGAAAAAGAAGCTTGAAATTAGTCAAAATAAATAGCTTAAAACCATATGAATGTTCCCACAAGGCACAATGCTCACTTAGTTTACAAAAGTTGTAATATTAGTACCATCGAACAACATATAGTTAAACTAACAACTAATTATAATAATAGACCACTGTTACCATTTAATAATACCATTAACTTTAACTTAACAACCTATGAAAATGAAAGCCAATACAACAGTGTTGATGTCTAAAAGACACACATAGCATAGAATGATATTAGATTAGATATATGTTTTGGTAATGGAGTAGATAAAGCATAGATATAGTTTATTTGCGCCTGATGTGGGTTTTCTTTGATAATCTTAAACGGTAATTATAAAGTCAAGAAATTGCTATTCTTGTATAATTTACAATTCTTTTACGTTCAAATAAACTGATACTTACTACTACTATTGATACAGTTAGGGATCAACTTTGGGAAACTCTTTCGAAAATTCTACACAAAGAGCGTTTCCTACTGTAGTCTTTTTTTTCGCATGAAATCAAACCCATATCTAGACACTAGAGACCTCTCTTCTGCGTAAGAGAAACTGCCAGCATACTATATCATAAACAAACGCACCAGAAACGGCTTTTCATGCGGATATAAATCTTGCACCCGTTGCCGTAAACAGTGAATGATGGAAACCACTCCTAAACCCGACTCGTTCGTATAAGGTTTTGTGGGTGCGATTTTCAAAAACCCCCCCTACAACCTCAACCTTTCCAGTGCGCTTGCACCGGGGGTAATGTTTCCCTTCCAACTGATGGGTGAAAATCGACCAACAGTCGGCGAAGGCGAAAGCGAAATCAATCAGCTTTGAAATGAATCCGGGCGGCTCGTATGTCCTCGGATCGATTGCAACTCTTCGGATTGTTTCCGATTTGTCGATTCGAATGACATCGAACATCATGGGTGTGTGTGTGCTTGAAGGGGGTCTAGGTGGAGATCTAGGTGGGCGCATGATCGCATTGGATCAAAACAACGGCACGAGACATCTGCGGTCGGTTGGTTCGGTTGGATTGAAGTCACCATAATTGTCACCGGCCGTGGGAGGCGATACCAGACGATGGTGCCCTTTCTCTGACCATATCCGCTGGGGGGCTTTGCAAGGAAATGAATGTTTACATCACAAGAAACAGCTTACCAATGAGAAAAGGGTGGGCTTATGAATCGTAACAACATACGGTTTCGAGCAGGGCTTCAAAGAAGTTTCCAACAAAGAGAATGAGATCATGCAACTGATGCGAACGGGTTGGTACGATTTTTCCTCGCGTCCAAGACACACATACGGTGGCAAGTGAGTCGATTATCAACGTCATAAACATCTCAAACCGTCTGAAAAGCAAAACTGCGATGTTTGAAGAGGGCACTTGAGTGTAGCGAGCGAGTAAAAGTAGAGTAGCTGCAGGACAGTGGACTGGTTAGATGCACCGCTTTGCTTCAACTGTAGATCAGATAGTGTTTAAGAGACGTTGAGAGCACTTAAGAAAGTTTTGATTTTGGAAGGATTAGGTGAGATTTTGGAATAATAAATGTTATAAAACTAAGTATGCCCTCTAGTGGTGGTTTTGAAAATCATTAGACGAGGTGTCATATCGTGCCCGAATGACTATAATTCTTTGAACTGTATGAAGGAA
>KB664255.1:3932329-3968580 GCA_000349025.1 Anopheles minimus | reverse complement strand
ATAAACTGATACTCACTAGTACTACTGATACAGTTACTGATCAACTTAGAGCAACTCTTTCGAAAATTCTACACAAAGAGCGTTTGGATACATTTCCTACTGTAGTCTTTTTTTTCGCATGAAATCAAACCCATATCCAGACGCTAGAGACCTCTCTTCTGCATAAGAGAAACTGCCAGCATACTATATCATAAACAAACGCACCAGAAACGGCTTTCCATGCGGATATAAATCTTGCACCCGTTGCCGTAAACAGTGAATGATGGAAACCACTCCTAAACCCGACTCGTTCGTATAAGGTTTTGTGGGTGCGATTTTCAAAAACCCCCCCTACAACTTCAACCTTTCCAGTGCGCTTGCACCGGGGGTAATGTTTCCCTTCCAACTGATGGGTGAAAATCGACCAACACTCGGTGAAGGCGAAAGCGAAATCAATCAGCTTTGAAATGAATCCGGGCGGCTCGTATGTCCTCGGATCGATTGCAACTCTTCGGATTGTTTCCGATTTGTCGATTCGAATGACATCGAACATCATGGGTGTGTGTGTGCTTGAAGTGAGTTTAGGTGGAGATCTAGGTGGGCGCATGATCGCATTGGATCAAAACAACGGCACGAGACATCTGCGGTCGGTTGGTTCGGTTGGATTGAAGTCACCATAATTGTCACCGGCCGTGGGAGGCGATACCAGACGATGGTGCCCTTTCTCTGACCATATCCGCTGGGGGGCTTTGGAAGGAAATGAATGTTTACATCACAAGAAACAGCTTACCAATGAGAAAAGGGTGGGCTTATGAATCGTAACAACATACGGTTTCGAGCAGGGCTTCAAAGAAGTTTCCAACAAAGAGAATGAGATCATGCAACTGATGCGAACGGGTTGGTACGATTTTTCCTCGCGTCCAAGACACACATACGGTGGCAAGTGAGTCGATTATCAACGTCATAAACATCTCAAACCGTCTGAAAAGCAAAACTGCGATGTTTGAAGAGGGCACTTGAGTGTAGCGAGCGAGTAAAAGTAGAGTAGCTGCAGGACAGTGGACTGGTTAGATGCACTGCTTTGCTTCAACTGCAGATCAGATAGTGTTTAAGAGACGTTGAGAGCACTTAAGAAAGTTTTGATTTTGGAAGGATTAGTTGAGATTTTGGAATAATAAATGTTATAAAACTAAGTATGCCCTCTAGTGGTGGTTTTGAAAATCATTAGACGAGAGGTATCATATGGTAGTTCTTTGAACTGTATGAAGGAAATATGAGCGAAATCTGTGTTCTGAAGATTCATGACTACTCAAAGGGTCTTAATGCTTCTCTCTCATATGGCACTAAAACCTCGAGAGGTCATGGCCGTACCCGTAGCAGGATAGTCAGTCCTTCGTACGGGAGAATGGTCCGAATAGGACTCGATACTCCGTCCTGTCGTATGAGACCGGCGCCGCTATCTCCTCGGCCACAAAGCTGCTTTAATCCTTAGAGATACATAACTTCTCAAAGATCCTAAAAGACTTCAAACATAACATTTTCTTAATTATAATGAAAAATCGAACGTTTATCTCTAATAGAACAACGATTATCATACCCAGGTACTGATAGTACTAGATTACGTAGACCAATTGCGTAGACTATTATTTATTAGTGCCTGTTTTCATGCGACAGTACAAGTCCGATAGATCAGACAAGACTTAGAAAGAAAAGGCAAGACCTCTTGAGGTTTTAGATCCACAAATAATAAATGGGTACAATCATGAAATTTTGAGGATTTGCGAATCTTTGAACCTATGAGCATTATTGAGACTTTTCAGGATCCTCAGAGATACATGAATCATTTAAGAGTCGACTCACGATTTGAATGGTTCCCCGAACTGAAGATTCATATGATTGACTCTTATCAGAAGACGCATTAAGCACAACATTCAACAATTCAGATATAAATAAATGTTCTCTTCATAAAGGAGATAACGTGTTTTCCAGCTGTTTTGCAACTCGTCTTATTATAACACTCTTTCTTAGGGGAAGAGAAGTGCAACTGATAGAAGATCATCTTCCTCATACCCAAGCACATTTAGCAATTTTTCGATGGCAGGTTTTCTGTATCACAGTTTAATAAATTCACTTTTTAGCAATCCTCCTCAACCGGTGTATGGGGGGAGGAAAACCTCCACGAGGGGGAGGGGGAGGAAACGAAATAGAACAATGCGCCAACCGAAAGCCAAGGCCAAGATCATACTTTTTCTTATGCCTCTTCAGTTCACCATCGGTTTCGCCACATTTTGCTCCCGAGAGCAATTGCAAACCGGGGTCGGCCTGAAATGGATTATGTACAACAACAACCACAGTACAGAATGAAGCGACAGAGCAACCACCGTTTAACCGTTTCGGATTGAAGAAGATGGCGTTTTCTGTGTGTGTGTGTGTGGGTATGGGTACAGATTTTTCTGTTTCGAAATTCAATAAGATAGGGCTGAAATCAAAAGCAATCCGGCGGGCAAGACTTAAAGGGCAGGGGGGAGGTGGCGAGAAACGCCCGAACGGAATTTATTTGCCGCGGGGACGGCAAACATAATAGTCTTTGTTTCGGTTTTGTACTTTATTTTCAAGCAGTTTTGTTCGTTTTTTTTTTCCTCTCTACTCAAGTGTGGTTTTGTTTTCTTCTGTGTTGTTACACCGTGGAGAATGGGAAGGGGGACGACGAGGGGGGGAATCTGCCCCCCGAAGGAGGCAAGGGGTTGCGAACGCGTAAGTTATGGGAGCAGAAAATCTGGAGCCAGAAAAGGGATTTTGCGCATGATCGGTTGCGTGATCGTCATCGTCGGAGGTCGTCTTCGTTTTGTGTGGTTTTGTTGAAGTTGAAGATGTAGAAATGCTTTGAAATTTATAGTAAATAATATTGTTAAACACTACTAGTTTGACATTTACTGACAGATGAATATAAACAAAAATCTTTCAACTGACAGTTAGTAGTGTACAGCTTTAGCAGTAGTGTATATAAACTCTTCAATCTAGTAATCACTGCCTAGCAACCGCCATTAAGTGATGCACGGAAATTGGAACAAGTTTTCCACCAGATGATCTATGTCGCCAATAACTAACCAACGCTCCCTCGCATTCGATTTATTATTGTTTGTAAACATGCCACAGCAGGATAGCTGAACAGGGGAATTTTAAGAACCACAGAGGGGGAAAATTTGGTGACGGAAAATAAATTACCGTACGAACATTTTCAAAAAAAAAACACACACTGCATCCGCGATAGCGGCTCGTTATACCGGCCGACTAATGCGATGGTTAGTTGTGGTGGTTCTTTTGGAGAGTAGGGAAAAAAGTCACACGCGTACCATACGGGGAAATGTTCTTTTAGGCTGCTCCGACAGCTGTACGCTGTAAATTGCATACCCCCTGGTGAGTGTCGGTGCCGGTATACCTAATTTGGAGGACCGTAGCTTAAAACCATTAGGCGAGGAAGAACACAACCGAATGATGAGTGATTTAGATGTTTAGATTTAATTGAAGTCGGTGGAAATTTCGGTGGTGGCTATCCGAATGGAAGCTGGCAGGTTTAGGAAGTTTGAAAAGTAAATTAGTCATTTGTTTGCAACATATTGGGTGAGTTCGGTGAGTGGAGATCTTTAATATATGTGAGACACAAGAATTCTGCTTGAAGAAATGGATGTTTACTTGTAGTTATAATTCATATAAAAAATATATTTATCAAACCACCTTCGGAAGTCTCTCCCCTCTTTTCCGAAGTCTATTATTTGTACAAATTTTTCTGGAAAGTAAAGCCTACATAACGTTAAAGTTATGTGTTCAATAAATCCTAGGAACCTCAAACTAGAGCTGAGAACTTCAAATAACTTCTAAGGAGGTTTATTGTAATATTTACGACAAAATGGTTTATTAGTCGTTTGTATGAACTTGTCATTTATAATGACAAATCATTGGAGGACAAGGCTGGAGGTCTTAATTTTATCCTGAGGATTCTATAAAGCCAAGGTGCCTAGTAGGAGTCATATGCTACCATAATCTTTAAGATTCTTCAAAAAATCTAACAACTAGTGTGATTTGTGAATGTCTAAACATATTATTGAATAACTAGCGTATAACAGTTTGAAGAACCTAACAAAGATATTTATCAATGTCATTTGTAGCAGCTGACAAAGAGGAAAAGACTTCTTTGAGAAACACCTGAACAGTTGGAAAATTCCTGTACGAACTTTAACAATAATACGTCGATTTGTTCTTAAGTTTTTGCGGATCATATGAGCTAATGTCCATTGTTGAGAGGCGTTAAGAGGAATTCCAAAAGAAACAACTTTAATTAGTTTGTCGCTCAGTGTGCTTTTCAGCAAGATTTACGAGCCTATTGCCCAAAAGAACCTTCTCGGTAGCTTCCTTGCTTGACCTTTGCGGATGCTTGAAGGATGCCTTCCGAGCACCTTAAGCCTCGACCTGTTCACAGGAAGATTTTCTTGTGGGTGCAACCGTAACCGAACTTATCCCGACCGGTGCCGGAGATGGTGGTGATGATGAGTATCCTTCCACGGGAGTCCATCCGTAAGCAAGCGAGCTATACAACAACAACGCCAACAAAATACATAACATACCAAAGGAAAGAGAAAGCTTGCAAGAAGTGGCTAAGGTGCGGTCATGCTAGCCGTTGGAAATGGCGGGGAAATAAAGAACTTGCGAAGGTAGCGCACAGAGAGGCGAAACGTCTCGACCGTGCGCACGACAGGACATGGCATTAGGAACCAACAAAAGGATGCACTTGGGAAGAAGGTCAGGAATGTGACGGCAGGGTTCCAAAATAAAAAAAAAAACGAAGCGAGGATCTCATCGAAGGAGGTAATCACGCGTGTGAGAGAGCTAGAGAAGAAGGAAAGGGAAGGAAAAAAAAACGTTCCGTACGTCACGATCCGGTTCGAAGGTCCGAAGGTCCCGCTGGATGGTGTTCGTCGCTTCGAGCGCTCGTTAGACGGACGTATGCTGCACCGTGAGAGGAAGGAAAAGCCGGGATGCTTCTAAGCGAGTGCCTGCACCAAACGAACCAAAGTCACTATGTCTCGACTGTACAAGCGAATTCACATGGTTCTTACTCTGCCGAGTTCTCGCCACTTTAGACCAAGATGCTCAATGGAATATCTCAACCATGCGATCGGGCCGGATCGGGAGGATCGTTTGTTTTTTACCTTCTTCTCCAGTGTTTAGTTTGAAAGACGCAAGAACTTCAACCCGAACGGGGGAGAGGGAGTGGCGGGAGGCGAGACTTGACATTCGGTGCAGAAAATGCATCGTTGCCACGGTAACCCCATCTACGGTAGGTCGATTGCTTCAGTTCGGAATCGGTTGGACGCTTCTTGACGGCTTTTGCGAAAGCTGTTTTACGTTGTTTTTTTTTCTCCCCCGGGTTCGCCCAATGCTCGTTCGTTCTTCGTTCAGCTGGTCGAGACTTGAGCGACCGCGATGACGGTGCGCGGTTGCGACCTTTGAGACATTCCAGCGCGGAGAAGCCTCTTGAGCAGAAGTCTTCCTCGGTTGGCCAACAGCAAATGAGCTCTCCAGGGAGATAGACGATCGCCGGATGGAGGACCCGGCAAATAGGGGTATGAAGTTTGCCGATGTGTGTTTAGTTTAGTTAGTAGATTGCATTCCAGTGTCCAGTTTGTGATCCCAATCCCACCTGGATGTAGTGCACTTCTTTTCTTATTTGCAAAATAGCAGAAATGTAGTGAAAAACCCACAAACCATTTTGGATTGGGTTTAATGTCTAAATGAGACGACCTTTGCCTTCCTTGGAAGTGATGCAACGTTTTTTTTCCATGACCGGCTTTCTTGGTAGAACTTCTTCTTGTAAGAAGGGATTGTTTCATTCGGTAGAAAGAAAGATCACCATTGCGGCGTTACACAACGTGTCTTCCCAAGCGGAACGACCCTTTTTTCGTGCATCACTTGAGTTATCAGTTTATCCTTAGCAAAGGGATGAAACGAATGTAGTGTTCTGTACAATTTCAATTTCAAACAGAAGGTAGCAAATGCACCGGAAAGAAAAAACAAGACACAAAAACTGCAGTAGAAAATTCCCTTGAGAAAATCGTTGGGAAATTTCAAAGAGAATGGAAATGATGATTCAAGAGAGTATCATGATACAAGAGTGAGAGAGTTGCTCGAAACTAACATAAAACAGGGTTCGTCGCCTGGAGTTGTTTGAGTGAAAATGTTATTAGTAAAAACACGATTTTACAGCCAAAATGTGGGCTAATTAGAGACACTATGAAATGTTGTGACCAGGAACTGATTTTCTGCGAGGAATGAAATTTTAAATTTTACCATATCTTGTAATTTTGACGATCATTGGAGCCCCGAAAATCTCAAATCTGAAGTAGTAACTGAAGGTTTTTTACCTCCTTTTTTTGCTTTTGTATCAGTGTGTACAGTTACGAGTTGTATTAGTTTGTTTCCGAATCCTTCCCAACGAGCAAAATCGTCATTTTTCCCCACTTTGGCAGGTTTGAACGTAAGTCAGACAGAGAAAGCACGACAATTTTGTTACTAGGGTTAACTTTCGTGAATGACCAAACAAAAGCTAAAAGCCGTAAATTTCCTTTTCCTCCTGGACTCCTGTTTGGCGGAACTCTTGGCCCCTAGCTGTCTATTACTTTGTGTAGTGGATGATATTCGTCTGTCCTTCATTAACTTAGGCCAAAAAAAAAAAAATAGTTAAATATATTCAATTCAGTTTCAATACAATTCAGTTTGAAAAATATATATTTTCAACTGTTCCTTAATAACACATTTTTATTGACTATTTTTGTGTTTTCCAGTTACTTTCTATGTTTCATGAATTGAAAATTTTCTTAAGACGATGATCGTCAATTCAAATTTTTTTTTATTAAATCAAAAAAATATTTTACTATGGATTCAAATGTGTATTTCTTGAGAAACTTCAAATATGTTTGCTTCAAAATTTAAATAATAATTAAAAAAATTGTTTATAAAAGGGCTGCATGTTTATATTTGAATGTTAAAATACTCCAACAGGAAAAGAACCCTGTTTTAGCCTAAAAAATGTTTCCCACTCTCTGTCTCTCTCTCCCTGAAAGAGAATACCACTCGGCAAGAGCGTGATCGTACGGCTTCCCGCAGCTCTGGCAACGAACCGCTTTGCCTCTACGATTCAGTTTCTCAGAGAGACACGGTTGCGTTGGTAACGAAGTAGCGCGTTCGTGGTGAATTCGAAAAAAAAAACAGCGGTTAAACCTTAAAGATCGTGATCCAAACAAGATCGTAGTACACGATTTCGAACGAAGCAAAGCGTCGTTTCGCGGTGGCACTTAATGCTCTACGTTATCTTAGGACGAACGATAGGGGTGTTCTTCAGAAGTGATTAACATACGCCAACGGGTGTACCTTCGAAATCTTCGAAATCCACAACAGATTTTGTACCCTTGAGAAACTAAACGAAAAAAAACCCGCGTTACCGGTAAAAGAGTGGTGTAGTGGTTTGCTAGCTGAAGATTTTTATTGCGACGCAGAGTTAGCAGATATCATCCAGTGTTACGTCCCGTTCTGTGGTGCGTGTGGTTCCGTGTGTTCTGTGGCGTGGCGTGGAAGTGAATGGTGGTGTAGATTTAGCGCTGCTATGCGAAATTTGGGCAAATGTTTACTGGTCAGTGGTTGCCCGTCAGTGTCGTGCTCGTGCGTACGTGCGTGCTGAAGGAATTCAAATTGTAAACACGTGGTCGTGGTGTTGGACATACATTCCAACGGGTTGGCGGCGGTGAAGCGAGCAGTGAACGAGTGATCGATCGATCGACGATCATTAACGAGTTGGCGGCAAAATTAGACGAGTCCCCACAAGCCTCTCTAGTTGTGTTTTCTAGTTTTGGGGGAAGTTTGGAAGGTAATTTATCTCTGCTGTCTAAATAATACCGTTCGTTGGAGATTTTGTTTTTTTGGTACGTTCTCGGGCGATTTCTTCAGGCGTTCTACGCTTTCCAAAAAGGAATTTAAACCTGTGCGAACACTTGCACAAATAAACACATCCACACAATGCAAAACGTACGACTGTCATAAAACGTAGGAGCTAGAAAGGTAGGAAAGCAACCTCTCGCAACAAGAGTAAAGTGTGGCGCACCGGTACATGTTCTGGGTGCGCCGGCAAATTTCCGTTTCTCGAGGGCACGGAGAAAAGTATCAAAACACAACTGCATGTTTTTATTATTGGATTACCGCCGCTAAAAGGGAAAGAAAAAGGTGAACAAAACGGGACTCGGGAAGCCGGCAACTACGCAAACGGGCGAACAGTCGAAAAGCGGTGTACGAAACACCCGAAACGACGTCGTACAAATTCTTGAGGCTTAGGGTGCTTAGGTCAAGTTCATATTCGCCTACCACTTTGCGGCGTTGTGGAGTGGTTGGTCTGTGCCGAAAACCGAGGCACAAACCACACAGAAAATTAGACAACCATTAAGCGGGAAGGCATTCGGTAAAAACTTACCAGGAGTAGGAAGGAGGAACGCAAGAATGTGACTCGAAGTGGAAACCGATCGCCGTAAGTACGCTGTAGCCTGAATCCTGTAACCCGTTACCAAAACACATCGACGCACACTGGAAGTTGAAGTGAGCTTTGGAAAACGGGCACAATTCCAGAATGCCCCTTTTAATTCCTGAGACGTTCGGAAAGAGGAGATTTTATGCTACCACACTTGTGTGTGTGATCCCGGGTTTTTTGCTCCCTATTGCGTTTAAAACGAGTCCACATGCCACTGCGTACTTGAGCAATCAGTATAGGATGTACCGTGTGTCCTTGCTCACTCCGAGCGGGCAACCAAAAGAAGTCGATGAAGTTTTCGACGCTTGAGGTATTTTTTGCGTCTTTACTTCAACAGAGCTCGTAACCTCGAACGGTGCAAGGAGCAAGACACTCGCTTCATTAGGCGGATAAAGATGGTGGAAAGAAAAAGACTTCCCTCCTCATGATCCAGTACGGTAAAGTGAAGGCGTACCAAATACGCTAGCTGAAGCGTTAAGAGTCGTCCAATCCGGAGGGTGTGGAGAATGCAATCTCGTTCGGTGCTGTTAGCGGACGAAATCGAAAGTAGGAAACAGTAAAACACTAGTACAGTGGTTGGTTTTGTTTTATTGTGTGGTTCGTGTTTGAATAATGCATGAACAGTGATAGAAGGACATTCTTTAGTTTTCTGTTTTTTGTGCAATACTTGAACCTGCTTTCAGACACTTCACACTCTTTGAGTAGCTTTTTTGGTCGATTGGTATGAGCGCATGCATTGTTGCTCGAAATTACAAATCCAACCCGATCGATTGTTTCTTATGTAAAATCGACAACTAGCAACCATTTAAAGGCCATCAATAAACACGCTCCAGTTGTGTGTTGTCAGGCTGTGATTGACGGCCGAGATCTGGTGGATCAATCGGGACGTGGATGGTGATCATCAATTCGGTTACAATGTATTTTGGGTATGATTTTTAATGCCTCCGCCAGCGAACGGCGGAAAAGTGGAAGGCTAGCTCTTCTGGATTGGACAGCGAAATTACGCCGGTGTAGTTGAAATAATCACCCACGGTCTGAAGCGAAACCACAGGCGACGTTTGTAATAGGCGTCGGGAACGTGACTTTTGGCAACATTGTTGTTTGCTGCCGTGACCGGGATACAACAAGCTTATATTGTAGTGTTGCTGTTTTGGTGCTTGGTTTCATGTTTGTTCTTTTATTATTGTAGAGTAACTAATTGGAAATCTGCCACTAAACGATTAGCAAGAGATGCAGAGTTATACTAGAGAGTAGGATATAACTACGTGACTAGTTGGTGGATACTTAGCCAAACATAGTATGTTGATTTGAAAGGCAATGTGAGTAAGGAGATCGTCAACAAAGAAGCAGCTTTCTGAAGGATGAAGTTAGTTACAGAGATCCTCATATTTGTGATCCAAATATTTATATATGAGATCCTGAATATCCCAGAAATAGCAGGCTTGAATTCTCGAGATAGAATTGCCATAAAAGAGGAAGATCTTCAGATCAAGCAAAATTTATAGAAGATGTACTATTATTGGTTTTGGTACTGGCACAAATCTATCGGGAACAGAGTTTGTCCAGAGTAGACGAAGTCCTGTCAATTTTAAAGATCTATGTTTGACTTTGATACAAATATAGCAAATATAAAATAACTTAACAGTAAAACATAAAAAGCGGTCTAAAGCTTGGAAACTTTATTTTCTTTTTCCATGTTAAACGCATTTGGTGGTGTTTCTAGTTGCAAAAAAGAAGTAGTTCTATAATCAAATTTACACCAGAAAAACTCGTTCCGCATCGGTTTGCAAGCGACGGTGATGAAGGTACATCGATGTAAGCAAAGAGTGATCCGGTCCAAATTCCGTCACCCCTTTGACCATCACTTTCCTCCCACCGGCAGCCGGTATGCAAATTGCAACCTAAACCGGGCGCATCGAGAGGAACCGATGAACCGTATCCGAGCCATATATTCCATTCCCCCACGGACACGCGAGACAGGGTTCGGCTGTTTTTCGCTTTTCGCAAGTTGCTTCTTCAACCACCACCAGGTACATGCTGCATGCTCCGGTGACTTTGGGTGGCCAATGGGACGGCCCAGGAAGCGTCCCTGTTTTTTATCTGCCCGTACCCCGTTAACGAACAATTGTGTGCTCGACCACACAATCGAGATTTGTGTTCCAGGAAGAAGGCAAACGAAAAAAAAAAAAAACGAGACCACAATATCCCTTCCCAATGGTAATGCTTGCATTGCGGGGGTTTGGGAGATGAGCGCGAAAAAAGGGCTAAATGGGGTTTGGCGAAAAACAAAAAATCAAAGCTAACCAGAGCACTTGGAGACAGGAAAATCACGATCCGGAAAGCACATGGGAACACATTTCTCTCGCTTTCACTCGTGTCTTCCTAGCAGGGTTTGCTAAATGTCAAACTCATTACTTCTTGCTGCTTTTTGTTGCTGCTCTCTTTCTCTGGAATTGTGTGGCAATGTGGTTACTCTCGTTTTGCGTCAACGTTTTTTTTTTTGTTTCTGCCAATGGGTTGACAGATGGAAGGTTTCGATGCGCATCGTTTGACACCATGTTTTGGCCCTTGGTTTTTCGACAACCGAACTGGACCGGTTGAAGTTACTCACCGTTCTCCCTCCCGGGGGTGGTGATGCAAAAATTCCGGATGTACTTGCAACGCGTCACCTCACACAAAGGAACTTTGCATCGAGGTTCACCGTACCGGTGTAGTTGGCACATTTAACTGTCACGTTTCGTGGGTATCTGATTATGTTACCGTTCGCTGTGGAATCGCTGGAAAGGTTGCATTGGGGGAGGAAAATCAACAAAACCAAAAAAACCAGATCAAGTAAACGAACGATCCATTTTCCAACGATCCTTCGGCTGATGGGGCGACACGGATCACGTCGCTGCGTTGAGAAGAAAATCGCAATTGCGCCTACCACCGCCACGCTGCCCTTGCGATCTGCGGCGTTTGTCAATGTGAACGAAATCAATAAATTTCACGAATGTTGAGTGATTTAAACTGCCTTTGTTTATGTGTTCGGTTGATGCGGGGATATGGGGGGGGGGAGAGGGAGTGTGGTGCACACGAGTTGATGGACAGAGATCGAGACCGGTCGGGACGATCGATTTGGTTTGGTGGTGGGCGCGTTCGGGAAGAGTGCTTATTTTCATGCCAATCGTCAATTATCGTACCCCCCCACAGGTCTGCTGGTTCCCGTGGCACATGAAGGGCCTGGATTCCGCCATGTTGGTGAATGCACTCGAAGTCAGAGCAATCGATCAATAAATTGTGAAAATAAGCAATTGGAATTCCTTTCTCGTGCGAGATAGCACCAGCAAAGGGAAGAGCTAAATCTGGAAGAAAAAAGTTCATTGTAGAACAATGTTTTGCATTGATTTTAGGGACTTAAGGGTTATTTATTGTACGTTTAAAAAGATTAATGTATTTTTGAAACTAATTTCATACCACGGTATCTTAAAATAGTTCCTTTACCCCCTTGAAATGTTTAAAAATTGTTTAAAGTCTCGTTATTGCATACTTTTAGGGGCTCAAGGATATTCTGCTGATCACATCAGCAGTTTGTATTGCAGATTTAAAAGTAAATTGAAAACATACGTTTGTAGAATGTTCAAATCTATTTCGTAACCTTCTAAAGTAAATAAATTGTCCCACTTGTCGTAGCCAGCCCCAATCCGTTCCAGTTTTGTGAAGTTCAGCTTTGAAAGTTTCCATTGCGAATAGTCGCATGTAAATGGTTAAAATTGATTAGAACCGTACAAATGAGCCAACCGACTCGTTAGCATTTGTGTTCCCAATCTCGTACCCACCTTGAAATCTCGTGTCAATGTGGCGGATCGGTTCGGTGTGGTTTGAAAACCGCCGTGAAATTAGCCCATCCGGATGGGCGACCTTTTCAAGCGCGGCTAGATACTCTTGGGCCACTCTGGGTGGAATGTCATTCCATCGGGATGAAGGTCCGTTGTTACCGTTGAAGCTTAGCGTTTTACTGCGTACAAGATATTAGCGTGCTTACAACGCACTGGATCGATAATAAATGCCGGATGATGTGAGTATTTACAACCCGTGGCGTTCCGCAGTGGTAGAATAGATGCAGGCTGTATCTGCATCGTCCACGATCATTACCCTCCAAAAGCCGCTTATTGACCATCAGCCGGAATGGATTTCGATTTCTGTAACTGTCTGCGACATATAGCTTTCGTGCTGGACGATGTTTTGACAATGCGTCTGCTCAAACAAACGATCTTCAGGAATGGCTAGCTGAAGCAGTTTGTCTAGGAGGGTAGACAATCGGTTCGGGGTGATTTGTGTGTGCCATCACGAATGCGTCATCGAACAAATCATTCTTAGCGTTGCAACACCATCATCAGTCGTTTTGAGAGCCCCCAATATTCGGCTTCTTTAATCCAAACCGAAATAGTTCGTTCGATCGTAGATAGTGGCGGAAAATGGATCGTATAACAAAAAACACATCAGAATCGTTCTCTTCCACCGATGTGCAATGGGTTTTATGGGTACCGTGAATGCACCAATACACCACGGTCAAGGTATTGGAACACTGGGCAGGAGAATGGATCCGATCATAACCTCAACATCGGTTCGACACGGACTGTCGCATGGGGGAAGTAATCTCTTAATCCGGTCATTATCGAACTCTGAAACATTCCAAATGAAAATACCGATCACCGAACGCTCGGTACTACACGTACAATCGGGGAAGAAGCAAGAGAAAGGTCGGCCAAATGTCGGGGGCCTTGTAGTCGGAAGGGTAGCGGTTATGGTAAAATTGGACGAACCCCGTAACACAGCCGCACGATGAAAGATCAAACGATCCTGCCTTTCGATCGTGGAATAGTAGCAGAGTAATGGGCGAAAGGAGTACGGCGTGCAAGGGTGCAGGGATAAAATAATAGCAATAAAACCGGGTCGAGACCTGTTGGCCTTTTTGGCCACGGTCTAGACGAGGTTTTCTGGATTGGTGGAGGTGCCCGTGTCTGGCGGGTATTTCTTGTTCCCGTTTTCGTTGTTGTTATGTTGTGGTTGTCGTTTTCTTCTCCAAATCACGGGTGAGTCGGAAGATACACGCTGGACCACCCAACCGAAAAGGGGCTTCCGATCGTTGGAGGATTAATTCGGAGGTTTTATTAGCCGCGTGCGCGCTCGGTGTGAGTGAGCTTAGAAGCTGCGCGATGTAGGAGAATTACGGACGCTAAATGTTGCTGTCCCCGCCATCGGGAAGATCCCTATTACGACCCTGTAATGCGTGTAGGTTTGTTTCCGGGTTAGGAATAAAGGAAAAACCTGTGGAAGAAAACACGGAAGAATGTTTTTTTTCCGAGGGGTTTAAATCTAGAAAAGTTTCTTGGGCGACACATCGCATCCGGATGATGTCCGGGTCTGCTTGACCATAAGGTCCGTGAGAAGGAAGAAGGAAGAGAAGAAGAAAAAAAACATCTCGCCTAATGTGGGAATGAGTGATCATAAAAGTGAAAATCTTCTCCTGTAATGATTCTCCGAAAGTTCTACGTCCAAGAAAAAGTGAGACGAACGAATAAAGGTGCAGCACAGAGACACCCCAGAAAAAAAAACACACCGGTAGATCTTTATCCGCAGAGTTTGTCGATCGGAACAGTAGGTTCCGGAGCTAGTAAAGAAGCTCGGGTTCGTGACAAATTACTACCATCCGGCCTGGTGCGCTCGGGAACACCCTTGTGGGAATGTTTTCTTCGGTTAGAATTACCCCAAAAAAAAATTCGTCTATTCCTGCTCAACTCGCAGGTAATTATCCCCTTTCGGAAGTTTGTGTGCGATTTGTGGTCTGTCTGATTTGTGGCCGATTTGATCGTCGATCTGATCTGATGTAGCTAAAACGGAGCGGAAGTTTGGAGCTCGCATGTCAGAAGTCACCTATTCCAAGGTCGGACGGGACTGCGCCTAGAGTCACGGCGAAAAACCGAACTGGACGCCACAGAGCTAGGAGCAATAAGACGCAATAATTATTCAATCTAATGCGTGATTCAGCCAAAACTACCTCCCCAGCATGGATTTCAAGACCAAGGGGTATACAAACGATATACAGACACACAGATATACCTCGAAATTGAATCAGAATCACAAACCCCATGCGCTAATGATGGGTTAATGTTTCCTCCCGCTCTGTTCCAAGACGATAGTCGAGAGCCTCCGAACCGCGAATACCTAAGCCGCAGATAATGGTGAAGGATTTGCTTTGTTTTTCGCACAGATTGAAGTTTATTTGTCGGTGTCAGTTCGTATGATAAACTTTAATTTAGTTTCACGGACAGGTTCGTTTTTTTTTTTGGAAGGCGTGTACATTCGGATCGAGTTAGCAAGTTGACGGTTTCTGTTTGATTGTTTGTACGGGAAGTTCTCATCAATTCCACACAAAATTGACGCTAAGCCTTTTGTTGAGGGCGATTTCTTGTTGTTTCTTTTTCGCAAGTATATACAAACCTTCTCACAGATCAAGATCGGCCGATTATGGTCAGTTGGTGAAGGAAGACATACGCGATCATAAATCCAAATCTCACGGATATGATCATGAGGCCGGGCTATTAGACGAACGTGACAGTCGATTATAGGGCGAGGGAAGATAGAGAAGCGAATGCTGGGAGTTTTTCTCACGTCCAAAGTGAAAACCTTCCTGAATGGGAGCGAACAGTCATAAAACAATTACTCCGATTTGGAGTTTTTTTTTTTGGGGTGAAGTTGAGTTTTAGGATTGGAGTTGCGCGTATGTTATGCAATAATTGGTTACGATCGTTATCATAGTTTGAGGGGAAAAAAGCACAAAGAACGTGACGGGTATCTTCCATTCAAAATCTTGGCCGGAAAAGTGATTGTTTGCTTCCATTTCGTCACTCTCTTTTGTGCGTACCTTTCGGTTGTAATTCCGTAAGGAAGGAAGCGACGCAGTATATTGCTCAATATAGACACCTGGAACGTCAATGAAAATGACCGACCGTGGTTTAATGTTGGTGCAAATGTTACTCTCATTTCTTCACTCAATAAACCGAAGAACGAACGATCGAGACGATCTCCGGGCCGGGCGGAGGTGATTAAAAATGAAATGAACCAACTTGCCTTTATCAACCACTTAACTATCACCCGGGGGTAATTGAGTCGGCTTTGGCTCGTAACTTTTCGCCAACCCGGACTCTTCAGAGATCAGGCTCGCAAACAACATCATCCGGAGAATCTTTTCACCATCATTCAGTTGGTGGACGGGTGGTGCACATTAATTTCCTTCCTTCCATGTGGCTTGTGGCGATAGCGAATAATTGCGCCACTGATGATTTTGTGTGTCGCTCCGAACCATCATGATGTGGCTCGGTGTGTGTGGTGGTGTTGGCTTAAAACATTGTTGCAGCAACACGCTCCTGGAGGTTGCCCTACGGAGAAAGTTGGACTGCTTTAGTCCAGCCGGTTTGACCTCCAGCCTGTGTACCTCGGTACGTGATTGTATGGTGGCTTTGTTTTGCTTGTTTTGTTGTTAAAGGCATCCTCGCAAAAGTTCATTTAAAAGCACTACATGCATGTGAAGGAGGTTCGTCGCTTGTGCGGTCGTGGGGGACGAAGAATCTTTCGTCGCGAGAAGATGCGAGAACGGTGGAAAAGCGATAAAGAAAAGCGGGTCTGTCTGCCCGATAGGCGGACCTTCTGGGGTCCGGGCTAATTTTCTCCCATTATGAGATGCTCTCCATTCGTTTGCGAGTTGAAAAGCGCGGAGAGGTGAGAAGCAAACTAGTAGGTCGGTGTACTAAAGGGCTTCTGAAGGGCTTCCATAAATGTGGAGACAATTTTACACCACTCTCTGCGGGGCCGCTTCCTAAGCAGCACTTGAACTCTGGCGGGTGGATGGCGACGGTTTCTGAGATGTATGATATCGAGCTGGCAGCATCGAGGGAACGCCACCGAAGGAACGCGCGAGCGCTCCGAACGATCTTGGCTACTGCGACCACTCGCAAACGTCACTGATTGCTGTTTGATAGCGTCGGAATTAATGTTGGCCTTTTTGTCGTAATTATTTTACCTTCCTGTCCGGTGACGGTGTGCTTTCGCCCTGTCGTCGGGGAAGGGCCGATCCGATTGATGCCTGATGCCCTTCCACATTCCACTGCAATCGGCATTTTTCGAACATCGAACACCGAGCCCGATCGGGGCTGTTTCGTCATCGCAGTCCGCTCCAAGTGTTTGGAACGCCAGCTCTACAGTGTGTCCCGATTTGCTACCTCGTGCGGTCTCTTTGGTGTTGAAAAATCTTTCATTATTTTCTATATCAAGGCACACAAAAGAGGAAGAGGCGATGGCTGATCTTCAGCTGATCTTCGTCGTGTCTGGTCGGTTGGAAATTACCGCCCGGGAGTACCGCCTGCACGAGGATGCGAGGTGTTGTGGCGCGTTGATGACGGTGAGACAACATTGGTAAATCATTATTACTATGATTTGTACTCTTGCTGTCGTGCGGCTGCTCCAATGAAGGCTGATGAGCTACTCGGTTGATGGTTTGCTTAACAACACCCCAAGCCCCCTTCTTTGCCAATCTTTACTTCCAACTAAAAAAGGACGATGAAGCAACATCTCGCTGTAAATGAAAGACGAAGAAAAAAAACACGATCCGATCGGGAAAGAGATTCTTCGCCACCTGGGCAAACATATCAGGTATGGTGTATGTGAAGATCGCGTCACATTTTTTTTTCTCTGTGTTGCTGTTGCGTTGCCTGTTTTTTTCGCTCCCCGTTCTGTCAACATGGTCCGCGGTGATTGCGATCCGTGTTTTTATTGTGTCCCCTTCGCAAGTCGTGCGTTCACCACTCCTCCGTTCCCACTTCTCATCTGGATCGCGGAATGTGAATTAGATTTCTTAAGTGATGTTTTATCCTTTTTTCCCACTCGGTGCCTTCAAGGCTGGTGGACATTCTCGCTCGGCGCTGGTTGGGACATTGGGGGAGTGTATGGTTTTGAAATTGGTTGGAATGTTGTTTCGGTGGTTCAATGTCACGTTCCTTTCCTAACCTGCGGGAGGGCTTAAATTGATTTTTTAATGACGTACAGAAGAGGGCTGATAGGTATTTTAAACGTTATGTTTAGTGAATGACAGGTGGAACACTTTTCTCAAAACAGAGTTACTAGTTACTAGTTTTGCACTTGATGAATCTTTTGAAAGTAGTCATTCATCTGAATCTGTTGAAAAGAGTATTTTGAATCAAGAGTCATCTCTCAAAAGATTAATGAATCTAGCAGGAATTGGCATATTTCAACTTTCTTCCTTAAATATTCACGTATCTTTAAAAAAAAGAAAGCTATTTACATCTTCATAATAGAGATTCCAAGGCATTCTTTGAAATTAAAGATGCATTCAGATTTATTTAGAAACTTCAATTAATAGAAGTATAGCAGGAATTTTAATAGTTCATAGTTCTCAAATTTCCAAAATTCACGAATCATTCCTTATTTCGATTCAGGCAGATTCACCCTGAATTAATAATCTGCTGCAGTTTGAAGTATTTGAGGAATTTTTCTGAGTAGAATAGACGAGGGTAGTATCGAGTAAAACTGATCAATGATGAGAGCTTTTGTTTCACAATTTTGTTCCTCCTTGTAGTAGTATCGACAGCAGCGACATTATCATTCTCATCATCACCACAGACCCATTCCAGACCCGCTAATGGCATTCTGCTAATGGCATCCAATAGTTCTTTCCCTTCCTTACTCGTCGAACCCATTTTGTATTGATTGCAGCTAGTGCTTTCGCTTTCGTTCTCTCGCGTGCAGAAGACATTTCGCGACGAACCACCACACTTGTCTAGCACACTCCCCACAGCCATGAAGATGCCATTGCCTATGACCGCCTACTGGTTTTCAATTTTCCTAACCACGAACACGAGTACACCGTGTAGCGATGGCCATTGCCGCCATGCTGGCTTCGAATTCTTGACGCGCAGAAATATGTACTCGAAGATAATGAACAAAACACCACGCCGGGTCGAAAACGGTGAAATAAAATATGATAATAATAATAAGGAATAACTTACGAACCGGGTCGGGTACGGTGGGAACGGGCCGTGCACATGCTTGCGGTTGATTGCGATCAATGCTCACGAATCTTTCGGTTAGGGGTGAGTCGTGAGTGTGGGGCGGGTAAGAGACAACATCCGAGAAGACGCAAGAAGATGAGCTCAAACACTTCAGCGTTGATGTGGGCAGCGTGTCTGTCATGTCCGTCAAGTACGGAGTCTCTCGGGGGAATCGAAGATGACACCAGGTTTCGAGATCGAGCGCACCAGAAATATGAGATATATTGACCAGAAGCGTTTGGTTGTGGTCTTGGTAAACGGAACACATGAACGTGGCTGGGAGCGACTTTCCCAGCGCTCGGGTTAGGATGTGATGCGTGCTCGATGCAGGAATCTTCCGCCCGAGCGTCAACCAAGAAGGAAAATATTGTGAAAGTGTGCGCATTTTCATCCCCTTCTCACCGTGGCGTGTCATGTTGGCGGGAAAGTTTAAAGGTTGCGGCGATATCGAAAGCCGGACGGTCTACGCATAGGTGAAGGCATCCCGTCGAAGATTGGAATCGGGGTACACAAATTCGGCGGTTCCTTTTTTGGATAGTGGAGCCGCAAAAAGAAAGTTCAGACCGCGTGGTTGCCTTTGGCGGGGAGATTCAGCCATTTTTTTTTAGCATTGGGTCGAACTTTGGGGGGACGTTCGGTCGATAGGTGAATCGTGCTGGACGCTGAGATCGCGGTTAACTTGAACCTGAACCGATAGAAAAAGCTTTTTTTTTGTATGAAAGGAGAAATCAAGAGAAAGAGAGAAAAAAACTGATTTTTGGGAGCTCTGAAGAGTGCGTGTGTGTGTGTGTGTGTGTGTGTGACCCACCCCCCTCTTTTTCTCCCCTATCCTTCTCACCGAGAGGTTCATAGGACCTGTTTTTGGGGAGGTTTTTTTTCTGTAGCACTCTACTCCCCTCCGCACGAAAGTGATCGATGAAAGAAGAAATTATGATACGATCAGGTCGAAAGAAAAAGGTGTATGGTCAAGAGATGGGAGAAAAGAAAAACGCGTTGACAAACTGAGAAAGAAAGAAAAGCTGGTAATAGCTTAGCAAAAAAACACACAGCAAAAAGAAATAATGGAAAAACAAGAAAAACAACGCACTAAGAGCAAAAGAGGAGCAAAAAGAAATGAAAAGTAGAATGGAGGAAATGCAAAAGAAAGATTCAAAAAAAGTGCGTGAATGTATCGGAACAAAACAGAAAAAAAAAGCACGCACAGGTAACACGAAAAACAAAAACACGGTCACAAGCGCAGGGGGCAGGCTGGAAAAATGAGGAACGAAAGATAATAATAAACAGCAGCAGCGAAAAAGCGCCAAACCGTCCCGAAACGTTGCTGGCGTTATGAAAGTTGACCGCCAGGTAGGGGGAAAAAGTAGTAGTTGCTTGGATCGACAGCCTCTGAATGAACTGACCGGACCGCTCGAACTTCTGTGATGGTGGAGTTCAGCGAACTTTCTCCCAATGGCATCCGATATGCTGTTGGGAGGAGGGTTGGAGCACAAACTTCTGCTAGGGCCCGAACGGTGGAGGACTCAGCGCTGTGCAACGGGATCATTTGTGGATCTGGTGGATGATCGGTTCGATCAGCTACTAGAGCGCACCCCGTTACCAATCGTGAAACAACCTGGCCGACTTCTAACCACGAACGTGGTGTTGCGCTCCTGGGGCAGGGAAAATCTCGAACGGGCAACACGAAACGTTGTGGTAATAAATTTCTTCCCAAGAGTGAAGAAGAGAAAGAACCAGTGCCACCGCGAGCTCCACATGGAAAAATGGTCAATGAGACGTCGAGAGGATCCTGTCCACTAAATAACATCCGTCCGATCGAAGAAACAAAGCAGAATTTGATGCGCGTAATGGGAGCTGCATCAAATTTATTTCTCCTCTCTACAACTCTCTCTCTTTTCTGCTTTCTTGGAGATTGGAACCCGAGAGCTTAATAGGCGGGAGGAATAGGGCTTCTAATTCGATGCAGGTCAACATGGCAGGACGGGACGGGTGCGCGAAACTCGCGAACGCAAACGAGAAGAAATGATGGACCACTTAGCGAAGGAAATGGTTAACGGTTTCCCGGCAAAAAAAAAAAAAAACGGAAAAGAAATACCCACACGGGAAGCAAGAATTGAAGGTTAAATTATCTGTGGACAAAGGGGGGAATTGTGGTGAAGCTGGAGATGGTGGGGAAATATTTTGCAATGTCTTGCATAACATGTCTGCCGTAGGTGGCGATCGAGTTTGGCAATGTTTGACATGGGTATGGGATGTTACTGTTATTAGTCATTGGTTGAAGAGTATCGTTGGAAGCGCTAAAGAGGACTGTGAAGACTCTGCTGGAAGGAAGCGAAATATATCATTAGGGATTGGATTAAATTAATTGGATGTTTTTTTAACATTCTTGATGTAATGTCATCTGTAAATTGATAGTTGTCATTACCGAAAACATTCTTAAGAGTGCCTTGAGTTATGGAGTACATCCAGGGAAACATATATGTTCGTCATGTAAGTCATTATTGGAGAGACTTGTCGGACTGCATACTATCAATAACCAATTTTCATTGATTGTCAGAAACGTACATCACCAATAACAAGATCCAGATCATTTATCCTCATTACACGTTGAAACTTTCTCCACAAAATTCCACCATTCGGGAAGTTTTGTTTCAGTGTTCTGAGATAAGGGTCACACGCATGTGACGCGCACTGCTGGACTAACTAGAAGCCCAGACGCCCTCTTTCTGTGACTAAGAGAGCACTCTACACCCGTATGACAATGCCACGATACTGTAGGGTGAATGTGATAAGCTTTCCCAGTTGATCTTTTCTCCCTTGCCTTTCAGCAGATGATTTATAACTCTGGTACGCTCTTCTGCAACTCCCTACGCACGTTCTGGGGAGGGTTTTTGACGGTGGAAGCCAAACGGAAAACATTCAATAAATATTGTAACGTGATAAAATAATATGTTTCACACAAGCGCGTGTTTAAATGCATCCGTTTTTTATAGATCCGCCTGTTTCCAAGCGGGACTTCATCATAAATCATCACCACCAGCGTCTAATCATCTACCGGAGGCCGCGGATTAGGGACCGGCGGTGTTCGTGGTCCGGTATGCAGTTCACGAAAATTAGTAGCCCATCGTGGTTCAGGATCGCGTACACGCGACCGGGTTAAAGGCAGGCCGGCGATTATTTATGATCTACATCCCCATAAATGTCGCCACGGTTGACTTTTTTTGTCACGCACGGCCGGAAACTTGCGGGAAACTGTTTTGTCCCTTAGGGGTGGTTTCTTCATGTTGTTGTTCACGGCCTGGGTAGGAATCCTGTTCGTGCCATGTTCGATACGTCTAATCCAAACCCCGATCGAACCCGATCCATAAATCAGCGGATGCTGTTGTGGTGGGGAGATGAGAGTTGTGCGGGAACCTGTTTGCCCAGATAGGACGAGTACGATATGTAGGACGGCATCCGCACCGTGACGTGCGTTGGGATTCCGTTTGGGAACCGTGTGCGGGCTGTGAAAGTGTAACAATTAGCTGTGGGTCGTATGCAGATATCTAGAGGATGTTGGAAGAGACGTTTAAACGCATTCAGTCAGTAATGGAAGCTATTGGTGAGGTTTGAAAGAAAATTTCTTTTGAGGCGATATACTTCAGACAGTTCTTGTAATACATCTCCTTCCCTTTTTTCGCCGGGAATATCTCCTTAGTACAATATATCTGGACAACTTAGAACAGATGGTCCACAGAAAAAAACAAAGATCGCGATCCTCGATAACATCGTCAAACGAGTACCTCCATCGTTGGACTACCAGTTTTCCCTTTGGGGCATACGACATGCAGTCCAGCGATGTAGCTCCCACCGAGAACGGAACCGGCTTTTCTCTTTGGACTCTTGGCACGCATATCAACCGTTTTCAATGATAACAACTCCGACAGCTTTCTACCTCCGCGTTTTGTGTTGACTAGCGGCAGATATGTCGATAACATGGTCGCCCGTCCCGTCGTCCAACCCTGCAGCAGGTTGCTGGATACACTACAAACCCAAGGGTGTTCGGAACAGGTTTTCCTGTTTTGGACCGCGAAAACCCGAAACCTCCCCACCCTGCCGGTGCATCGCTTGCAAACAGACCTTCGCTGCAAGTCCGTTTGGCGTTTGGGATTCATGAATGGGAATGGGTATTTTGTTGTCCCGGTGTTGCTCCACAGTGCGGTGAGTGCTTCTTACAGGAGTTAGCAGGGGCAGTGAAAAAAATGCATCAGACATGTGGTGAAAATGTCGGGCTGTAAGCGAACACTCACCACGCTCGAAGGTCGGGACATTTTGAATGCAAATGATCGCGGGTTTCACCGCAGCTCGATGTTTGACTCCGCCAAGCAGGAGGTTAAGAGGGTCGATATCGTTTTTCGGATGAAAGCTAGAAATCTGGAGGATATATAATTGACGACTCGATGTCACCATGGGTTCGATGGGACGCTATTAAAAATGACTTTTCGCCGATCGAAATGACTGGGTCTTGCGCCAAGGGTCTGTGAGGTTAGCTGTGGACGAAGCGGATCTCTTTCTTTGGGTCACTATGAGAGGAAAATTACACTATCGATTAAGGGGTGCCTGATGTCCAGCCCAGGGATGGCCTTGAACGAAGAATAAAAAAGATGAAAGCTCGCGCCTAGAGAGTGAGGATAATTATAGTACCCTTTCGCTTCTCCAGTGCTCGGTGAAATGATGACGGGTTATTACACGCTCCGGTCAGGACCCGATCATTGTTCATTCAGGGCCCATAAATGTGTATTATAATCTCCTTACCTGCAGGCACTCCGGTGAAGGGTTGATCGCTTGAAGGCACACTTGGATTAAGACTTTCAATTACCGGTCGTCTATCAAGGTGGGTCATTGTTTTATGCGATCGAGCCCAGTCGCGGAATGTGTCACATTTTAGAGAGCGTAGAATGTCACTTCAAATTAAAATAACGCAATCGATCACTGGTGTGTTGGACTTTGTGTGACGAAGTGACTTTAATTAAAGGAGAAGGACGTTCCAGTGTCTATTGGAAGCTTACGGAAGTTTGTTGATGTTGTACAAGACATAAATGTTTAACGTCTACCAAAAGCCGCACCACAGAAACAGTGTCAGTCGTGATCTTTGGCTCAATAAGTATGGCCTTGATGGGTTGTGCTGCGTTTCTTCGTCTCCTCCTAAACGATCTTGATTGATCGATCAATTCTCGAACGCGTGACATTTGCAAGTGATGTACAAGTCAGGCTTGCGAAAGATTCCAGATCTCGAGAGACAACACATTCCAGATCATCAATCACTACGAATCAGAATGTCATCCAGGCAGCTGTTCGAACTAAGGTGCTTTACTGGGACTTTATCTAAATGGTTGATTTAAGATAAAATCACCGAGAGGAGTTCCGAGGAGGGCTGTTGCAACTAGAATGTCGTGATGTGGTATTTCTAGTAGTTGCATTCAGCATCGAAGCTAATGTGTTTGTACTTTCTCTTACCATTCGTTGCCGCATGCAATACGCGATGTCATTGTTCTAAGCGAGCGGGATGCATCATTAGAGTCCGTTGACTTTTGCAATGATGATTGGTTGAGGGAAGCATTCCGCAGAGCGTTACCTAACGTCGAAACAAGATCAGCAACGGTTGATCTTCGCCGTCTCCCGGGAGATGGATTGATCGTGCAAAAAAAAAAAGGAAAGCCACCCTTACCGTCACCGTTCCCCGTGCGACGGTGCGAAGTACCGCAAAAGTACCCGGGTGGAGTCATCCGAGAGGGCCAAAGTTCTGGAACCCCTTCTGGAACGCTAGAGGAGGACGAGATTTATAGGATTTTATGCGCGACTGCACCGCTTCATTTGCCGAGTGCCGCAAAAAAGGGGACGAATAAAAAGCGACGGATCGAGGTTAATAAACAGCGGAAATTTATAGTCCTATCCCAACGTCCAACCCTCAAGGTTTTCCCTCCGGTTTTTTTTTGCACGGTTTTGGAACAGCAAATGAGTGGTTGCGGTTTTGGGTTCACGCTGCAATGAAGCGTAGTTTTGTTTCTTGTGAAGTTTTTTTTTCTGTGTCTTGTTTCAGTTATTCACCATAACATGGCTTACAATTGAAGAAAACTTGGAGTGGGTTTTGTTTGCTTCATCTCTCTTCGTTAGCGTGTATTAGATGCTAACCTTTTACCGCTCCGGCGCCTGCTAGCTTGTTTGCTGTGGCCAGTCCGATCCGACGGGGCATACCAAATCGTGCCAATCTGTCGGATTGTTACACTTGGTTGAAGCTGCAGCGTCGTGTCGTGTCAACCTCAGCAGCACCAGTGCGGGGTGCAATCTTCCGGAACGGAATGTGAGGCTGTGGTCTAGCACCCCCTGGTTTGCAGTCACCGTGTTGACCAGCTTCGAGTGATGATGGGTCTCATCTCAACCCAACGGACGTGCTCACTGTCATTCTTCTGGTGGAGACTTATGCTTATCTTACGCACCCTTACACCACCCTTGGAGAACGAGGTCAACCGGTGTTATTACACGCTTTACATGTCAGTGTTCCATTGAAACGCATAAATATATTTTCCACTGTTTCCATTGCAGACGGTTGGGTTCAGAAAAGAACCCACCCAGGCGCTTATGAAATATGCTTCCAGTAGCAGCACGGTACGGTTGTAACAGTTTTTATCTTGATTAATGCGATGTTGATAAGTTTTTGCTAAGAGCAAGCTGCCTGCTGGAGGTTCGGGAAACGGAAGGGTCGATCGTACAAATTATGCCTGCCGGCAATATTGTTACAGGCATCAGCGAAGTCGATGTTGTGCCCCGGACCGGAGTGTATAAACAAGGTAGCAGTGTAGACAAAGCTTGTGGCTCTGTTCATGTTGTTCTTGATCAGTCATGTCGTTAATAATTTGATAGTGGATCTTGTAACGAAATGAGTGCAATATTTTATCTGGAACTGAACGGTGTGTATCATGACAAATTTGGTGCGTATCGGGGAATTATAAATATTGCTGTACTGGATGAAGCCGTTTTGCAGCTGCTGGAGAATATAGAAGGCAGCAAAGCAGGAGAGAGTTTTGCCATACAGCTTTAACGTAATATCTTGAAATTATTGGAGTTTTAGGGATGATATTCCTGACTCTAAGACCTGTAAAAGACAACAAGGGAGTAGAGAGTTTTACCAGACTCTTTAATGTCTTTAATGTCCAGACAATGTTTTAAATGCTTTGGAGTTATTATAGCGTCTTTCTTAAATTCTAGTGCAACAAATGGATATTGAACAATTACCTTTAGGAATGTATTCCAATACTTAAGACCTAAGTACCTAAACATAAATTACGTCTAATCTGACGGAATACAAGATTCAGGAGTAAGAGGGCGGTTCTGTGCTTTTTTCTGATACTGTAAGATTCGCCGTTGTGTGAATTTATTAACCGAAATTATTGGATCACCTTATCGCTGAAGGCCTGAGAGGTATAGAGGATTATATTTCCGATATCGAGCATCTTGAGAACAACTTTTAAGTGTTTGATATTAGACATGGATGATCTCTATCCATTTTGTAACACATTTTCTTGATAGTCTAACAATAAATCAGCCTCGTAGAGCACCTCGAACCTCAGGAACAGAAAAACTTCTGCTACCAAACATGGACGAAACATAAGTACCAGTTCCCAAATCGAACACTTTGCTGCGTGTGTGGTTTGTGCGCCAGTAAAAAAAAACGTTCTTTCTGGGTGGAGCATGAAACAGCGGGAACGAGAAAAAATGAAGATCCATAGTTGCGGCACCGATTCATTACCGATGTTGGAACAATCGCCGAATATCTTCCGAAACTGCTCCACAACAACAAACTGTGGTTCCCGGGGCGTTGTGTTACATTCCGGTTTGCCTCCGGACCGACGGAGGACCGAGTTCGCTCGAAAACTGTGTTACATTCGCGCGTTCCGATGCCCTTATCCGGTATAGTGCAACCGCTTCCCGGTCTTAATGGGGATGCGTGAGAAGCAATATGGTTGCAGTGCAGTACGATCCCAACAGGGTTGGGAAGTCATCGTTACGAAAGCGCTTACAAACGCTTCAAGACGGCGGCAAACTGGAGCCTGGAGTTGCGCTCGAACCTGTGGAAGGTTGGGTCGTTCTACACAACATTGCTGCGCCGCAATACTGCCATCCGCCCCGGGGAGCTCAGGAACCACATTTTGGTCGCATTTGGTCAGGTACAGGTTTATGTTTGAACGTGTGTTGTTTTTTTTTCCCCTGCTTCGCACGCTACTTCGAGCTGCTGTCCCCGTGTCTGCTCCCTCCGTTGCTCCGGTGATGGCGGATGTCCATGAAGATCTCTTTGGGGCGAGTTCGTGCAGTTAGTGCCAGCACAAGCATGCTCCAAACGAATTATGTTGGGGCTTCAGCACACACCGGCCGTGTAAGAGAAAGAGAGCATGAAGATTTGAAGATGCTGGTCTGTGTGGTAGTGTCCGCGACCCCTACAAAGCACGACGTTTTCGCGAAACCACAACAAACTTGGTCTCATCTTGGGCGTTTGGCAGGATCCACAAGCCCTTTTTTGCGTCAGAGAGTACGCGCCTGTGTGTGTGTATTGGAGAAGGGCTCCCCAAGTTTGTAGCGTTTTAAAGTACACGTTTTCCCCCCACGTCAGGAACGGTGTGTTTGTGAGCTTGTCGTCATCCGCGTCGGCGATGCCTGCCTGTCGAAAGTAGCATTGGGGGAACCTGCTTTTGCGTTCTCCCTCCTGTCTGCTGTTCTTGTTATAAAGCGCGCCAAGACCGGTTCCCGGACGAAGTGTACCACCACAACCCTCTACTACTCCTCCCAGAGGGTGGTGGAAGGAAGACTTGTTGAGACCATCCCGTTCGCCACATGAGCAGCATAGTCGCGGTTTCGTTTGCCGGTTATGTTGCCGCATACCACGGACGCTCTCCAACGCGCGCTTGGAGCTTGAGCTGTAATATGTACGAGTGTGAGTGAGTTAGGTTTTTTTTCGTCCGTTAAATTTCGAGACTTCTCTGGGGTTCGGTCGGAGGGGACAGTTTTCGCTTGGTTGCAGGGAAATAAATCGTATCAGATGAAGAAGTTCTTTGGTGGAGAAGGAATTGTGAGGGTGCTCCCAAACTCCCATATGGACGGGCGGCGGTATTTTCGGAGGGTACTTTCGATTCAGTTTAAATAGTAACGAACTCGTTTTTTGAAGTGGTCCTGGTGCCGCTAGCCGGGTGGAAAGCATGAAGCTTCGGAAAGCGGTTTTCGGCGCGAGTTTTATGCCTCCATTTTGATATCGAGATTGTAGGTATCGAAGAATGTGATAAAGCATGTCCGGCTCGGGGGGAAGAAGGAAAACACCGGCATGAATTGAAACATGATCCAATGTGCTCTTGCATCTCGCACCGCACGTACCGAATCCGATCGCTGCAGGTGGATTGACACCAAGCTCTACATGCCGGTTTACCCACCAAACTCACCAGCTCTTTTTCTGTTTGTCTTCGTTTCCATTTTTCAAATTTAGGCTTCTCCTGCGTACCTGGACCAACGGTCAACAACGGTTTCTGTTTCCCTTCACGATCCCGAAGGCTGGCGTGTGAGTTCGCGAAACTTAAAAACCCCAACCTCCATCACGAGGACCACGAGGACCCCCTGTCTACCGGCATCACTGACGGTGGTCTTGGTCGAGAAGAGAGATCGAAAACTTCAACCACAACCGAGTCAGTGATCGAGAAACGATCGTCGGCGACGGACCACCGCGAACTGTGCGCTGAAACAATCGCGCCCAGGAAGGACCCTCCCGGTCTTCGGCGTTTCCCGGCACCCATTACGGTATTTCGGGGAGGCCACGGTTTATGTGTGTGTGTGTGTGTGTCCGTAGATAAGTAACAGAAATAAAACACGAAAAAGCACGTTTATGTCCGCGCGCTCAGTGGCGTTATCGAGCGGCCGGTGAATGTTTCTGTCTAGACCGTGGACAGGTATTAGCAGCTAGCGATAGGCATAGCTGGTTCGGTCGAAAAATAAAGAAGGTTTCATGATAAGGTGGCTGCTTTCTGGTTGCTAGCCGAGGTGAGTCGGCTTTCAGGAACGCGAGACCCGCCGATGACAATGTTTGGTGCGGTTGCGAAGGATGGTGATGCTGGTCATCGGTACTGCGTGTGTTCCGATGGTGTCGCTGGTAAAGGTCCCGTGTGCCAAGTGTCGTCCGGTAGCGCTGCGGTGTGATATCTGAGTGGCTTATAGAGTGTGTTTGTGTGATTTTGGATACAAGAAGTTAGCAGCGTGTGGTGGATATCCCCAAGCGAAGTGTTTGTGATTGAAACCCCCGGTGGGAAGAAGCGAGACGTGATAGTTGTGCCGGTATATTTGTAGGAAAATTGTTTTCGAGAGTCGTGTTTTAAGTGCGTCCGTTAGCGGGAAATACGAGTGTGCATCCTCTAGTGTCCAGACGGTGGAATGGTTTTAATCGGGAAGTTTGTCTGAAGATACGTCTAGCACGCATTCTTGAGCTGGAGGAGAGCCGTTATCGCTACTGTCTGAAGTGGTCTGTTTTACGAGAATATTAGTTTGGGAAGGAAGTGATACACGAGTTGCTGGAAAGAGGAGAGCGAAAGAAGAAAGCGTAACACAACAGTGAAGAGTGAAAAGTGTTTCGTCGCATTTCAGTAGGTTGTACCGCGGAACCGGCGCAGAGAACCATTAGGCAGAGACTTTGAGCCATCCGGACAAAGCCTCGCATTGGACGTAAATCCATCATATCAACATTTTCTTGCCAGCCCACTGTTTCTTCGCCCGTCGTCATGACAACGAATACTAGCAACCTGAAGCTATCTGGAAATATAATAGGTCTCACAGGCAAACAATCACAACCGCACACCCAACAGCAGCAGCAGCAGTTACAGCAGCAGCAGCAGCAACAGCACCATCACCAATTACAGCAGCACCATCTTCAGCAGCAGTTGCAGAAGCAGAAACTAAAGCATCACCTTCAACAACAGCAGCAACAGCAGCAGCAGCAGCAACATCAACAGCAAGTGTCTGGTTCGGTGGTGACCACCACACTATCGAACGGAGTCGGCCATCATCCCGGTGGTGGCGTGTTCACGTCCGCCCTCAATGGTGGCGGACTCGTGAAACCCTCTGGTGGACTGACTGGCGGTAGTGGAATCCCACAGCAAACTGCAAACGGACCTTCAGCCGGAGTTCCAGGGCAGACGTCGGGTAGCCATATTCCACCCCGCTATCAACCACCGCCCCATCCACCGGGTGGCATCCTTAAGAACGGCTACACCAACGGCCATCTGAAGGCGGCCTACCAACGTCCGGAAGGCGCTCAAAACGGTGGACTTGCGTACAACGGCAACAAAGGGTACGGGGGCGAAAACCTTAAGCGACCACCGAATCCCTCCCGGTTGCTAGCACCCCGTCAGCATATCCGGTTCTCGAATCTACCTCCACTGGTGAACGGTGGTCCGGCGGCTGTTAGTCAACCGACCCAATCGCAGCAGGCTGCGATTGCTGCCCATCATCAACAGCAACAGATCCAAACGCTACATCACCTGCCACCGGCACCGCACGCCCGTCTCAGCTCGGAATCGTCATCGGAGGATCAGACGACCAGCTCGACGCGGTCGTTGCAAGCACATCTAGCTCACGCCAAGTCCTCGGCGTTAAGTGGACCATCCAGCAACTCTACCCAACAACCTGCCACCGTTCCGAACGGACCATCCGCCGGTCACATTCATCAGACGACCGCGATCGTGCATCAAAGTAGTCAACCCAATCCCAGTACGAACTCCAACGGAACAAACTCCTCCGGTGGGTCGGGCCATCTGAAACCTCCGCAACAGTCACATCTACCCACAGCGAGCGGTGTGGGCCATCATCCGGCACAGTCCCATCCGGTTCACGCACTCCAACAGCATCCGGCCCAGTCACAGCAGCAATCAGCACAGCAGCAGAACCAGGAAATGTTGAAGTTTGTCCGGAAAGCGGAGTCTGAGACCTCCTCCACACCGACCTCATCGAGTGGTGGTGGAGGCGGTGGTGGTGGACGCATCTCGGCACTGGAGCAGAATCGACATTTTCAGGTGAGTTGGCTACAAAGCTTGTAGACGTAGAGACAGGTTGTATCTGGAATGTTTGAAGGTATCTCCGGGAATTGGACTGGGTGGAAGAACTTTCCACATGCGGGGCGAAGTGAGCGAGTAAGCAAACGTTCATGCGCATATGCGCTCAGTATGGGAAACCTGTTTTCGCAATGCCCGGTTGGGGGCTGCGCCTCCACGCCTGCAGGAGGAGTTCCCGCCGATCGCCTCCAAACAAAACGCCATCGTCCCAAACCCAAACGAAGGAGAAAGTTTTTGACCTTTCCGTTTGACGGGCTCTTCCTCACTGTTCTCCTCTCCTACCATGCTGGACACGTTTCCTCTTATGTGGAGTTGGGATTTCTGGACGCCTCGAGCGGGGCGCCTGAAGGCGATAGCGAACGGTCTGCGTGGCATGTTATGGACAACTGGTTCGAAAGTTGTTTCCTGAGCTGTATTTATCAGTGATAAAATTTCACCCGAAAAATGTCCCCGTTGGTGGATATCTCTCTTTCTTTCCTGCGGGTGCGATTTCCTTACGGTCTGGTGTCTCTATAACGGCAGGTGTAAAATACGGGAAGTTTTTCTTCCGATCCAAACAAACGATCGTACACCTTCAAGTGCCGTACCGATCAAACCGGTGGAGATGGAGTCGGCTTAACTCGTTTTAAAGATCCACCCATTTGAATGTTTCGAATGGCACACAACAACACAAAAAAAAAGGAAAGTTATCTCCCAACACGATCTTCACCTCGATCACCCTCAAAGTTGCCAGTTTGAATGGAGGTTAGTTTTATTTGTCACCTTGTGGAGTCATTTTGTGTTTTGATTTTTTGACTTCGTTTGCGGATCGGTGCAATTCGGCAGGCAATTTGTCAATTCGATACGGATGGTTTCCGTGCGATAGTCACGGGCTTAGCCATCAGGTCCATTAGGCTGTAACGACCGTTCGCTCCCATTGTACTTGTACAGCCACCGTTGACTTTCGCCAACTAGATACAATGTTGTGTCCCATTCGCCCCATAGAAGGTTGATTATGATGAATGAGTTTTGGTTTGCGCGAAGGTGATTGCGATTAGTGGAGCCGCTCAACAAGACCACAATCGGGAACGGCAAATGGATCACAATCATGTGTACTGTGTCAGCACAAATTGTTCCGGGTTTGAAGCGTGCTGTTGTTGCGAAAAAAATTTCTCCAACAAAGCCGAGACATGCCTTTGGAACTCAGTTGTGCTGGATTTGTTGTTTGACATTTATTTTTTATGACTATCATTTTCCTGGGAGTGTTGACATTTCGTAATACAAAATATGTTTGTGAGTACTTAAAAAATCCATTGTTAACACTTTCTCAGACCCCAAAAGTAGTCTTAAAACAGTTTGATAATGATAGGCGAAATTGAATACCTTCACGCATGTGACATACCTCCCCAAAACGTTCCTCAAAATGTGAGAAAAGCAGTAGAGAAAACCCCCTATTGCTCTGTTCCTTCCCAAAAGGTCATCGCTTTCTCGCCTCTCTTCAAGAAGTATCGCTTGCTGGCTGGACCCACCATTTGCACGATTATTTCATTAAGTCGAAAAAAATTACCCTTAATCAGCTCTTTCACCATACCACCACTTGGACGGCTCAAGCTTCCGACGGTTGGTTTCACCTGTTGTCGATACGTGGCATTCCAAGCGCAGATCCAGCGGTCGATCGGTAGAGCAATAAAAACAAATGATTCAACTTTGTAGCAGCGCACTGCACGAGTTCACTGCATTCGCGTGTGCGCGTGTGTGTGTGTGTGCTAAAGCAATGGAAAAGGAAGAAAACGCTCATGTTTTTTTTTGTTTTGGTTTTGTTTGCTGATTGCTTTTTGGCTTGCGGATTCGGGCTTTGGGGCATGCATACTTATTCTCTCGTGCTGATGTACCGGGGCAATCATAATGCTCCGTTAGGTTAATTTCATTCGGCATTATTATGCTCTGCATACACACCGGTATGCGGTTGCGTAGGTAAAACGAAGATCGAGTATATGACGGGAGGTTTAGAAGGAAACAAACATCAGTATAGAAACTGTATCAGCACGAAGAAGGAAAATTAGTTTTTTTTTTTCAAATTTTTAGCTAATTAATGTTATCTTTTCTTTTGCCAATATGAATGCCCATATGAATTTCCGCCGATTAGTTGCCAAGATTATAAAAATGTTGTTGCCAAATTTTTTAACCATCATGGCAGAATATCTCTTTATCCAATTATTGCAAAAAATCCCTTTTCGTCTGTACAGGAAATTATCAGATAAGCTTTAAATTAGAATTGAATCGTTTCAGTTATTCGCTGTATAACGTTTCGTTTGATTTGACTGAAATTTTGAGTTACTTGAAATTACTTTGCTTGAAAAAAAAATATTTCACGAGCCTTATTTTAACTGAAATTTTTTTTTCCCCGAATTCGTGCGACTAACTATTAATAATTCTATTTTACCCTCAATCTTATTCGCCATTATTGGTATTTGTTATAAATCGTTACTTTCTGATAATTGATCGCATGACTTTTCCATTGATTTTCCTAAAGGAGAGGACTATAACATAAATCATTTTCATTTTTTACATTGCTATTCCTTTGTGAGGCTGTGTACGTCACGTTTTGAGTCAATTTAGCAAAACAAAGTTTATTTGAATAAGTTTCACGTACTCAACTTCTATAATTTGTTTTCTTTTTTTTACATAATGGCAATTTTTTAAATTTTCTCGATTTTCCGCGAATTTAATTACCCTAATTTAATTTAATCATGGTCCGGAAAATTATAATATAGAATTGAAATTGTTTGATAATACATTGGTATGAATAATTTTGTATGGAAATTTGGAAAATATTGGCAACAAAGTGTGATAGTTCCCTTTTTATTTCACGCCTTGTATTTATATAAACTAATTTATCGTGTCTTTTAAATCATCTTAATTGGTATGATAGCCACCACTGTCCATAAAATCCCTTTATGTTGCTACTGTGCCAAGTCGCACGGCTTCCAGCTAAAAGGCAAATAAAAACTTCCAAAATGCAAAATAAAACTCATTTATCTTTAAATCACTGAAACACACAATTCCTTCAATAATAAAACAACCGGAAAGGTAGGGAAAATAATAAAAATTTCCATGCTTCGAGTGTGGTTCCAAACCAAAAAACTAAACTATAACTGAAGTTGCAGGGCATCTAGGGTTGTGTTACGGAAAGTATTTTTTATTTCCCATTCTTTAAAAAAACCTATGGAAGGGATGGTTGTTGGGATCAAAGTAAAAAAAAAGTGAGAGTACGCAAGCCAATCTAATCTGGCTCAATTTATCTTTTCCCTTCTGCTAATAATGAAAGCGACAGGTAATAAAAGAACGGGCTGAAAAAAAAGCACAAACACACTTCCGTGTGTGCATAAACGAACGAGAAAACGTATTATTTCCGGGCACTTGAGTTCTCGTTGCTCGGCGGCAATAGCTCATGGAACACCTTGCACCAAAGAATGAAACGGTGGAAATTCTCCTCCCATTCCATACTGGAGCTGGTCGCGTGTGGACCCGGCCACTTCGCTTTGTACGACCGGAACCAGCTGGGTGCGCTTCAATTTAAATGGTTTTCGTTGTTCATCTGCTGCTGATGTGGATGTATGGTGCATTATAAAACGAACAATCTGCTGTTTATGACGTATGATCGTACTGTACACGAAAAAAAGCAACGATAAATACAAAAAAAACTTCATACTCTATAGCGAGGTTCGTCGCTTACGCTGGAGTCTTTCGTTTCAAAAATCGGTCCGCACCAATTGGCTCCATCTGTTGCGGTTTGTTGTGCGACTGGTTGGTCTGTGCAGGTCGCGAGTGTTAACTGGTGGTCAGCAGAAACCTTTAATGAAATTTCAATTACTCGTTTCGGTGGCATCTCGGCTTCCCATCACCATCTAATTGCATCCGAGTGTTGTATGGCTTCCCCTTTTTTGTGTGTTTGAGTGTATATTCTTAGCGGCAAAAACGAACTTCACGGTCAGCTTCATCCCTTCGACCCATCGGGCTGTCGGAGCGGATCGGATCGGATTGCATGTTCAGTTTGTCCGCTTCAAGCTAATTCCCATCCAAAGTTCGCCACGTCAAGATTAAGTAGTTTTGGTGTGTTTTTTTTTACTTCTCTGTTGTTACACTCTGCCTTTGCTGTTGCTCAGGTTTTGTCAGTTTTTCCACCAATCGGTGGTACGCAAGGCACGCATGCCCATTCCACTTCGCACCCGTTTATTAGCAATTGCGGAAAAACGAAATTCCGTTGCGGCGCAATCCGGTTAGTCTAATGATCGCCTTCGCTCACAAAGCCGTCGCCAAGGGTTGGATGGGAACTTTTCGACATCGTTTGCGGTGCGTGTTTTGTTTCTGCTGCTGAATGGTTCCTTTCGAAAAAAAAAACTCTTCTCCTATCCCGTCCCCTTTCGTCCTCCGTCACCATTACTTGTGGAAAAGGGTGGAAACGGATGCAACGGGTGCCTTAGCCTCGATAAATCTGAGCATTATCTTAATTTTTGTCCGTCGTTTCGAGCCGGTTCGGGTTTGTTCGAGCATAATGACCAAAATTATGACGCACCAGAGCGGATTGTTGAGTTTTTTTCGTTTTTTTCCCTTTTTTTTACTAAATTGGTGTGGGGTGATCACCATCTCGACACATTCACATGGTCAATCTTTCGCATGTAGTAAATTGTGTCGCTTCCTCTAACGGTGGACCTTGGACACAAAATTGGCCAGATAGTGTGTTTGTGTGATTTCCTTTTGTAGATGAAAATTGCGTAGGAATGTGGTACGAGTTTGTTGGCAGAAAATTATCATTACTTGTGTATGTCCCTCACAACTCACAGCTTACCAATTTATCCAAATACAGAACTTGAACATACATTTAAAAAATCAACAAAACATGAAACATGCTAAAACAAACCAAAAAAAAAACACACACCCTCACACCCTCTTACGTCAGTGGCAGACGTGTTGTGGGTAGGGAAGACGAAAACTAAAGAAAAGTCATAACAAACAACATCTTTAATTGCATTAACAAACATGCAATGCAAAACGCTTAGTGTTGCCCTTTCGTCTTCCATTTTCTCAGCAATGCCCCGGCGTTGATGTTTGCGTTTGTGAGTTGCTCGAATCACGCCATACGCAAATAAACATTGTTTACGCATGCTGCTGGTGTTGCGATTTCGTCATTTTAACGGTGCGTTAAGCAGATACCGAGCAACAGTACGGTATGGTTAAGAATTGCGATACCATTGTGCTGGAGTGCGTACACCTCGGTGGGACGATGGGAGGCAGTCCCACGCATATAAAGCACGATGGGTCAACACAAATGGTACCGAATGAAATCAGTGTGCCGTACTTGTGAGATACTAAACCTCCACCCCGTGACCGGTCGGGAATGAGATTTACCGGGCGGGCATAAATTAGCATGTCGTTTTTGTTGCCAATTTGAATGAAAATTGGGTGTAACACGCAAGCCTGTACCGCGCATTTAGTGCCCGTTTG
>KB664255.1:3889565-3931750 GCA_000349025.1 Anopheles minimus | reverse complement strand
GTCGTGCGTTCATGCGCTCACGCTTTCGCTCAGCATTCTTTTTGGAAGATCCAACTCCAAAGAGAGACAGAACGGTTAACCTGAGGCCATAAATTCATCTCAAATTCTTGATACAATTGTGAAATATATCTTTCAAAATTGGTAGACTAGCTGGAAAAGAATGATTCGCTTTCTCCAATGCTCGACATGTTTCATAACCCGATCTGATAGTGTCAGCAACATTGTTCCGCTGAGCGACTGTTTATTACACGGTCCAATCAATTTATGAGCAGGAAATCGAATTAAACACCCACGCGACGAGTTCTACCATTCGGGTTGGTTCCATTTTCATAATCTATTGCTTTTGTGAGCAAGAGAGCCTACGCCGACGGATCGTCTATGCATGTCTAGCACACTCCCTATTTCGGGGCAGTTAAACTGATTCCATTTTTTCCGTCTCCGACCCAAGATAGGATCGTTAATCAGCGTAAGTGTAACGAACGCCCACGGATTCTAGTTGCCGAATTTACGCTCGCGTCTCGTCTCGCTCTTCTCTTTGGTGACAATAATCACTTCCACTGGTGGCGCGTGTGTGATTGAGCGTTTGCTGGATTGAAGGATCGTGAGGAATGGCTGTTGATTAGTGTACACTGGTTTTCCAAGTTCCAAGCATGAACCATGCGTGATTGGGCGGGATGTTGGATATCTCGAGTGAGTCATGTCGTAAACCCTAACGAACCAAACCTCAAACCTCAACCAACGCAAATAGTGCGCGCGAAGGTTGGGCGTCGAGATTGCGTTCAACGTACCAGCCTCGTCAAGCTATCATCATAGTGGAGATACATTCCAGATAGGGCCCAGTGGAGTTCATTCGATCGGTTCCCTTTCAGTTATGGATGTGGGGAGTTAAGGAAAATGTGGATGTAAAAAAAATTGCAAACCAGCACAAACGATTCGGCGAATAAACGCCTCCTCTGCTCACGTTCCGGACGTGGGGCGATCAATTTACGATCGTATATAAATGCACATGCGTGACATTTCACCCACTTTGTTTCCGTTTTTCCTCCAAAACGCTGCTGGGAAGCTGGTTTCCTCGACGGTCATCATACACAAAGTGCGGCGGTAAACAAAACATAATTCATTCATCAGATTCCCATCGCCAGATTGGCGAACCGTGTCGACGCAACCGACCGAAAACTGGCGCAGTTTGCATTTGCAGTGGAGTCCGGTGTCCGGTGCAGCCCACCGCTCTGTGGGAAGCATTTCTGGATATTTGGAGGCGTTCTGGGTTGGTTTTTTTTTTCTACATAAAAGTTCCAGTTCCGAACCAACATATAACCGGCATCATGGTGAAAGTGTATAGTCTGCAGGCGAACGAGGTCGCCCGGTTTGTATGTGAGGTGTGGTTCTTGCATTTGCAAACAGTTTGCAATCTAGAACGAGATCGCTAGGGAGTGTTGTGGAGGAATGATTTTTTAATTATACCACTGCCTTACCCATCCGGGCAGCTGGGTGGATCGATGTGAAAACAGTCGTCCGAGTTCCTGGATGGGATAGCGGAGCAGTAGAACATAGCGCCGTGGAAAGTGAGAGACCGTTCCCGCAATTATTACAAATGTATTCAAATCACGTCATCGGCATGAGAATCAGACATGGTTGAAGGAATTCCAAGGCATCTTTTATCATATTTTCCCTCCCCACTTCCGGGACGATGAGCCGGTCTTTGCAATTGCGAATGTGAATTACCCTCGGTACACCTCTTGGCAGCGCCCTCTAGCGAAGACGAAATGGAAAGTGTTCTGCCGTAGACGATGAATCCAACGAATGAGATCCAACTTTTTCCCGACCGTTGGGTTAAGGGTCATTCGAGAAGGACGGACATAAAATTACACCAATAATTACATGTTCACCAGCTCCCAGAACTGATGTGAATGTCTGTATGCACCGAGAAGTTTTGAAGTACACGCGGAAAAGACGGAAAGCTTTTACGATCACCATTTCCCCGAAGGCGACTTGCGGAATTGAGTTACGTGAGGTAGATCGCTTTATGGATGTCATTTCGCTTGTCAGTAACTCGTAATGTCAGGTTTGTTGACGGAATGGGGAGTTTTATTGGTAACGTATTTATTACCCGTCCCCGTTCCGGCTTAAGCCATTAGACGGTGGAACAGTCACTTATTGTTATTAAAGCACTTGTAAACCGTGCTTGTAAATGAACAAATAACCTGCAGTTAAAAGGAGAGTTTGGTAAACGCTTCTCTTGTTGAAACATCTTTACAAGCTATCGTAAACAGAAATTCGCAGTTGTTACGCAAAGAAAGTGAGAAATCGATCATAAAACATTCCCCTCGTTGCATCTTGCTAAGAAAGACTGCCACTGCATGGATGTAGTTTGGTTCAATAAACTTTTTTATGGGCAAGAGGGAGAAACCTTTCAAACTGCGAACTGATCGGGGTGAGTCAAAGAGGTCAGCCGGTACTCCATTTGCAACAGGTTTCTCCGAGAATGGTGTTTGTGCATGAGTTCCAGAAGTCGTGGTGGATTGGGGGGTTATTTTTTTAACGCGATGGAAGACGTCGAAATATCGGTGACCCGTTTCACCACGCCACAGGTGGCGTTTCTTCTTGGTGTTTCGCAAGCACCGGGACAGGTGAAGCATTCTTTCGGTTGTTCGCATTCCATCTTCCTCACCACGCTCACTGATGGCAGATGATCGATCGTGGGCAACATAGTCGGCTCCGTCAGGGTCAGTCTCCGATCGATCTTTTTCTGCTTTAACTGACGCTCAGTTCTTTTCCCCGGACGGCAGGCTGAACTCTGGAGCGTATTGAGATTATGGCAAATATTTACCATCACGCGTGGTGTTGCACTGCCAACTCCAATCAAACCGCGCCAACAATGTGTTCATTCATGTCTGAACGTTGGCGTTGGTTAATAACTTGCCCCGCTGTCCGGTTGTCATGTGGGAGCTTTAACATGTTGGTAATTTGTTGTGCAATTCCTGAGTAAATAGTGTGTACATGAGTTGTGCACAAGATCTTAAGCATTACACTGTGAAGATTGATGATCGAATGGCGTACAAAAAGAACTTCCTATTTCCTCATGTCCAGAAGACACCCGGAGAGGCTTATTGGTGCCTACTTCCGATCCGGATACGATCAATAATTGGTTGTGTTTCCGTCTGCAGAGGGCTTTCAAAAGAAGGGTTGGGAACCATTTAACTACAGAGTGGAGTTGTAAAAATCGGTACAAAATTGCATTCCCAGGTTGCGTAGTGATGTTGCGAAATGGCAAATACCCGCGATGCGATTTAAACGGTTACAGTTTTGGACTTGTTTGAGATGATTACCATCATCAAACTCATCATCATCATTAGTGTCCATTATTCAATGAAGAGTGCGAGAGAGAGATGAACGCGTGAGGGAGGCATTCAAATGTGGAAGATTTTTCAAGGCGTTGAAATGCTCGCCACGGTACACTGTAATGACAGGTTGGGCTCATTAAACCAAGTGACGACTTCACTTCCAAACAATCCGGAGCAGCGTTTTCCCTTACGCCATGTGGAATGCTTTAACTTTGAACCATTTTATCATCATTATCTGGTGACTTTTACATTTTTTCCCTTAATCTCGAATTTGTTTTAATCCTGAGCCACGGGCCTTCTGAGGTTGTGAGGTGGTGCAAAACGGGTATGGGTTTTTGTGAGGGCATTAGAGCGCCCGGCATATAAGTATAACAAATTGTCCTGCGCTTTTTGAGCCGCGAAGGAAATATGATTAATGGGTGGTGAGCGCGCAGGCACGCTGTTGTGTACACGGCAGATCCGAACCTTTTCGGCCGGGAGTTACTGACAAATCGGGTGGATAAGCAAAGAAGATCACTTTTTTTAAAAATGACCCACATGCGATCCCAAGATCAGTACAAAGGAGAGGGAACTGCTTCTCACCAGACACAGACACACGCATGGCAGATGGAGGAGAGAAAGAATCGGGACGGTTTCGGGACATTGTTGTGTGTGTGACTTTGGGACTTGGGCTTGGACGCACAAAACGGGATGAGCATGCACGAGTTCGGGTGTTGGGAAGCTTCGCCAAACCCTGTATGCATGTGATGCTGGAGCTCTGGACGTCTTCAAATTTCAGTTCCCACGAGCCAATGTCTCGGTGACTCTTGGTGAGGTGAAAAGTGGTGTGAGACGGTGTTGCCGGCCAGGGACCAGATCGAAGCGACAAAAGCCTGCTAGTCCGAACATTCGAAAGAAGAAAAACCATGTGCAGGGCTGCAAAACATGTGTAACCGTTCGATATGTGTGTGTGTGTGTCTGGGAGAACGATGGGAGTGTGGCATTCCTCTACACGATGATGAAGCCGGACGCTGCCAAGTGCCGCCGGCCTTCAACCGGACGCATTCGTTATTAGAAGCCAACTTCCTCGGCTTCTCTGGGGTTTACACACACGGTCGTACACTTAATTAACTGACACCATCACCACCGTCTCCGCTGGCACCGCCTTGTGCACAGGCGAACAGGCAAAACGGGGTCTTCATGCACGGGTCGTGGGTACTTCCGGAAGCGCACCGGGTGGCTACCGGGGAAGTTCGATTGGATTTATGAGACCGCAACACCGAACCGCCGTGGCTGCAGTACCCGGCGCTGATTGATTCGCCTGGGAAACAAAGGCAAAAAAGACGCACGCATACAAACTGGTTCACCGACGGCATCGGTCACGGATGATGACGGACGCATCAGGTTTCCTGGGCCCCGCACTTTCCACACCGTTGGACGACTTTTAATCTCTTCATCGCAACCATGATGATGGAGGACACCCCTCCATCCGGTCGTGGGGTGTTTATGACGGGTTTTTGAGCTAATCAGCGGTTACACAGTCAACCAGAAGCCCAGAACCAGTGTTGCTGTGAAGTGGGTCAAGCGGTAGGGTGAGCTTTACGTTGGGTGGGTATTGGAATTTGCCACGGTATGTTCGGCTGTGGAGTGGGTGTTCTTTTAAGCAGGATCACCAACGCCGCAGGATGTTGGTATTAGGGTTTTGTTGTTATGCTGCGTGGATGATATGTTTATAAGATTGGAAGTGATTATTTGCCTGAGCGTTGGAAGCTTTATTCGATCGAGACGATCCATCTTGAGAAAGTCGTTAGAGGGAAAGCAACTACCGCGAATAATATTCTGGGTGGTGGACAGTTGATTGAGACATCTTGATGAGTGTCTTGAAGGTATTGAGACATCTTGAAGGTATCTACCATTCCATTTGTGATGTCTGATTGCTTCAACGATTCCTTGGAATTCCAGTAGTGTCTACATTTCAAGACATCAAGAGTTTCATCATGCTTGCTACAGCTCACAAAAACCCCAAAATTGTTTATCAACAATTACAACACATCATCTGTGTACATTCAACACCCGCAAATGCCCATAAACTCTGGGCATGCATTGCGTGAAACCGTGCACCGTGCGGCTGATACGGTTGAGCAAAGGGATAGGATAAATAAAAAGCCATAAATAGAATGTACAATCAAACTAATGACCCAATTTCGACACTCAGCCTCTGTCCAGAATGATGGGCCTGTACCGTTTCGTTCAACACTTGGGGAAAAGTCTTACAGTTCGGGGGCAATCCTGCACGATGCGATGTGTAACTCGAGAAAGAGATAATCATCAATTCCACCCATCCTATCCACTCCTCTTTGCCAGCTTCTCAGGCTTGAGCTGGAAAGATGCTCACACGCCCTATCAAGAGCGATTCTTTGATCTTGCCACGAGTCATCCTCAAGGTTTTTTGGGATATTCCGATCGGATTCCAGATCTAAAGCGTTTGATAAACATGTCAATTTCCCATCTCGAAGCCTCAAAGTTTCGGAATGGGGAATGGGACCTTCCACTTCTGGATGTTTTCACGCGGCACCGAACATGATAATTGAGCCGAGAATGGAGGACCTTCCCCGTTCGCATATGGTTCGAATTGGCCCGGGCGAGAAAACGAGGTGTGAAAAGTCATTTTTACCAGCATCTCAAGCAGCTGTTACCGTAGCTGGAACGGTTTCGGTTGTAAAGAGAGTCGGTTGACGCAATAGGGTCTCCCGAGGATGTCCAACTGTAGGTTTAAATTGCTACAGAAAGGGTCCTACAGTCTCGCGTGGTTTGTACAACGGCGTGGTAGAGAAAAACGTCTAAACAAAACTTGACCATCCGGCCCGGACAGGGAGTGAAAATAGGTTACGTGTTTGTTTGTTTGGTTGCCCTTCTTGCGCCTTCCTGTCACGTGCCGTGCGCGGTGTGTTCCGTATTCCACATTCCAGTCGTTTTTTCAGAAATAAAATTTCCAACACTCTGTGTTTGCTCCGTACAAGCCGGCTGGTGTTGTTTTGTCCTCCTTTCAGCCATCATTTGCAAGCAGAGACATAAACGCTTCACGTGAGAATGCATTGCAAGCGAGACTGGAAAGGGAAATAAAGCTAGAATAAATAGAAAAAGGTTTGGTGCTGAAGGGCGAAAATAACAAAAAAACGATGACACTGGAGAATGATTGATTGAAGCGGGATAAAAACACATTTGTTCGAATGAAATGAAAGAAAGAGAAATGGAATGAGTGGCACACGGGAGATGGTAATCAAATAGGAAAAGTACGCTGGCATGGAGGCAAAATGCAGCAAAGGAGAACGGTTTAAAGGTTGGCTGGAGCGGAAAAAAAGAACTCCCTAAACAGTTAGACGATGGCTTCCCTTCGTAGGGTCTTTTTATGTTTACTTGCACAAGTGGAACATTAGCGGCAGTAAATCGAAAACACTTTTCACCTTTTGGTCGCCTTTGTTCAGCCACTGTGTTCGGACCATAGTAGTCACCGCTGCTAGCGGCTTGGGATTTATGCTTCGCAGGAACTATCACGAACAGGGACCCCCCCCAAAAAACATAAAAGATCAATTCGAACTGATCGGGTGGAAATGTGCCTCGTGCTAAGGTGCCAGCAATTAACGAATTATAATTTACAATCGCTCAATAAATCGCTCATAAATGCTACCCACCCCACCTTCGTGGTGGGTGGGTGGGTTTTTTTTTTATTCGTAGGCTTTCTGGACACCTTCAGGGTTGGATAATTATGGGTGGGGTTTGTAACATTTCTTGCGGCAAAGTGTGAACTCGATCATTAGCTTTCGGTGTGTTGCAGTTACCCAACGAGTAACGCACTGATCGTGACAACGTTCGTGTGGCGGCATTATTTCTGGCATTTAGCGAACCGGCTGATGAGGAAAGTCCACCATCGCCACGGGCAGGAAGGTTAGCCCTGTAAAAGTAGATCGTAGAAAAAAAAACACACACACACAAACGCAGAGAGACACAAGGGCATGGTTTGAACAAATACAGCACCATTCCGGGGCAATGAAATTAATTTCAATTGATGCAGCATTCTGTTCGGATCTGTTGGCATGAATCTTGGTCGGTGGCTGACCTACCACCGTCGGGAAGTGGGGTTTCTTCTATTCCACCGAGCGAGAGTTCAAAGCTTAGTGAGGAGTGTTGTGTGTGTTTTTTTTTGTTTCTTCTGGTTTGAAATGTGAGTGGCGAGAAAATTGGATTCCTTGGCGTTAATGCAAAGTGGGGAATAAAAAAGAGGGTGCAGCATGGTTAACGTTACTGCAAAGATTTACCCTTTTTTCTTCCAACCCGGGTTGATCGTGGTGCGGATCGACTGGTGGCTTACAGTGGTGTGTATAAATGTAGAACAAAATGTCGCGTAGAATCAATCGAATAAACCCGGAATAAAAGATGATTCACAGAAAGTTGGTTGAAAGAGCCTCCATAAACCCGAGCACGCTTAAAAATTAAAGGAGGTTCACCAGTATTCTTGGCGATTTTTGTTTTGGTTGGGTTTGTTCGGAGATGAGGATATGTCAAAACTGCGGAAATGAGTTTATTTCAGTGGTCGGCGTAGGAAGGCTCGTTTAAAACTATCTATTTATACATTAATGACTGTTTTCACCAAATGTTACTACATTTGAAATCTTTTGTTGCGTTATGTAAATATTAGAAGAAATTTGTTATGTCGTTGACATTTTTCGTGAGGACTTGGTCGTCACCTATATTCGTTGAAGGCTTTAGCCTCAGTTTCTTAAGTGTTGAGCCATACTTTTTAGTATGCCTTTTTAGTAGCCATGTTTTTTACATACTATCAAAAATTAAAAGACTTCATACTTTGAAATTGAATCACTAGTTGGTAACTTTAAAACACGAACATTCCAAGACTAAATCACTGATGTATACTGCATTGTCTTATTAGGTTTCATTATATGATGGTCTGGAACACTCCATGATCAAACGAGAACTTAATCTATCTTTTCTTTAGTAGTTTGCACACTTTTGTATGCAAATATTAACTTAAGTTTTAAAAACTTGTAAACACAAATTTTGTTGTACTTTTTCGAATGTAATACCCATAATACTCAGAATTTTTAAGAAAAAGATTGAATTAAAGTGATCATTTTATTGTTTGGACTGTTTTAAATTCCATTCCATGAGTATTTTTAAATTTTGGTATATATTCGCTAAATACTCCCGAGGCTTTAGGTTCTCAGATCCAAGAAATATAATAACCAATATTCTTTTTACCATTGAAGTTTGGAACTTCTGTGATGTCAAGTTCTGAGATCTGAAAAAAGTAACAACCATTCTTTGATTCATTCATAAAAGCTGATGAATTAATAAAATCATATTCATTTTTTTTTTTTAAACATAAATTCTATTTATCCTAATTTATGAGCTAATAAAATAAGTTTCTTGTTTTATTGCTCACTGTAACGTCACTATAGTGACATTAGAGCATTGGTTTCGCTGTGTTTTTACCGACAGGAAAGACAAGAAAATGCATCTTATAGTGGAAAGTCGCAGCTGGCCATTTTGTACAGCGAAAAGCAATTTAATTCAATCACTCACTCGGCGCTCTTCCTGCAGTGGAGACATAAAGGGTTCCGATACCAAAAAAACCCACGTAACAAAGCAAGAAAGTAGCAAACGCAATAAAAAACACTTTTATTCCAAAGTGAACGGATAGGAAGAGGTTGGTGTATGCATCGTAGACCTTCTCTTTGGAGTGTGTTCTTTTTTTTCTCACTCGTTCGATCGATCGTAGTAAAATTTCCAAAACAGAAAAAACGACCGATCTAAAGAATGAACATATTTTGCGGTGAGTGGAGAAAAAATAAAAACGCCCCGGCTAGCACTCATTCTTGGGGTTGGAAAAAGATGGTGAGATAAATTCGTTACTTCCTGCAACGTTCCCCGGTGGAAAACGGTATCGAACTCGTTGAAGTTTGTTCTATGTTTGCATTTTGTGTTTTTTTTCTCTCCATCTCGTAGTTTTCCCCCCTTTCCGAAAGGAAGCAACATTTTATTTACCGTTTCATAAATCGCACCTCGCGATCGATCGCCTTCCTCCCGCTCGTGTATCCCGTTGTAGTTCACCCCTTACCGGGATGGGGTGGGTTAAGTATGTGTGTGTGTGGGGGGGGGGGGGGGGTAGGATAATTAAAGCGAAATTCCAACCGAGCGAAAATTATTGCTGCACTTTTGCTTCCATTTTAATTCGCTCAACTATTTAAGCCAATCCTCCTGTCCTGGGTACAGGATTCTTTTACCGCGGAAATTACTCCATTCGTGAGCACTAAAACCTGATTGCTGCTGCTGCTGCTGTTGCTGCTGCAGTACCTCTTCCGTGCAGGTGAATGTTGAATGAAACGCAGAGCCGAATGCCGCCAAGACCCCGATGAGCTGGTGAGCTTTGCGCAAAAATTAATTCCACTCATTCTTGCCATTCCGCTTTCGGTGTTGGCGGTCGGAATCGATTCACTTATGTTTGTGGGTTTTGCGGTGTGGCAAGAAGAACAATCCGAAGAATTGGATCACATTTTTCCCAGCTCATTTGACAGGGGAGTGTTGGTTGGTTGTGTTTTTTTTTGTGTCGATTCCTGGACGAATCATGGTGGGAACTGTAATTCGAACGTGTTATTCGAGTAATTATTAACCTGCTAGACAGGCGCGAATTTTTATCTTCGACGTATTTGTTAGAAATCCGGATGATAGTAAAAAAGATGCATTATAGTTTGAGCGCGTCAAGGTGAATTGTTGTAAAAATTTACATCCCAATTAACAATTCACTAGAGCTTTATCATCTGGCAGTAAGACATTGACATAAACAAGCAGCGTGTGTGCAACTCTCTCGAAAAAGACTTGTGATGGCTCTCATTTTTCAGGGTCATTTAGTACCAAACTGACCCACACACACACACCGACTGGTGATTCCGTTCCGGAGGAGCTTCGGTTCGGTAGGTTCGGATGGATTTTATATGGTTGAGTTGGCCGTTGTACACATGTTTGCATTATTTAAGACTCCTCCCTTTAAGGTGGGTGCTGCTTAACCGTGTAAGCGATTTGTTGTTAGAGCGACCGTTGTGGTTGATTATTTTCCCTTGTGGCCGGATCATTGGATCATTAGCGGTTTAGTACTGTTTTTAATTAGGAAATTTAATTATTGTTTTTTTTTTGTTTTACGACACTGACAAAGATAAAGTCTGCCAAGGATGGATGTGCTGTAAGCCATTTGTCACGTAGTTAGGAATGAAATGATCGTAAAGATGGATATGTTGCCATGATGATTGGATTTTCAAGGAGATTTTTTCAAGATGGGTTTAATATTTTATTATGTTTTGAATAAATTTCAAAAACTGTTAGTATGTAAAATTTTTTTTTTGTTATTGTATGACGGCCAGGCCAGGTATTAGAAGTATGTAAACATTTTTACGTTAATTATTGAACATAAAAATTGAATAAGAATGGTTGTAAAATTCATCATAGTAAATTATTTAAATTGTTGATGATTTTTTTTTCCAAACATTCTTAAGCGTAGTTTTTAATGCGTTGTACGAAGAAGAGCTGTAGTGGGTTTGGATATTTTTTTCGCATTTTTAAATGACTATCAATTATTTAATTGTTGCAGATAATGTGAAAGTGGTGCTCCTAGGAGGCCCCGGTGTCGTCGAATTGAAATGTCTAGAATCTGGCCGGAACTAAGAGGTTTGGATAGCCACCGGACCCTCAAAATATAGAAAATGTTGAATTGAGGATTAGTTTACTATTATAGAGGGCTTCTCAAGAAGTGGAAAATCTTACGGTAAGCGGAGTAGGTAGCCGTCAAAGGCACCATATGCTGAGAAACCCTTGAAATTCTCAATGTTTTCTTCAATCCCAATTTTCCTATTTAAGCTAGCATGGATATAGAGGGAGTCTAGAACAAATATTGAGAGCTACACCACCTAGTTGTTTCTTATAAAAAAAATAATAATAATAAAGATTTCCATAATTCTGTATATTTTTCTTGTAGGAGCCTCAAAAATCGTTTAATTGGGGTTTTCTTGAGTTGATTTATGAGCTCTGTCTTTCGTTATACCCATCGAACCATTCAACCATAAGGAATTATCCCAAAGATGGTATAGTTTTTATATTTTCAATAACATTTCATTTTATATTTTAAAGTTTTCATTTCTTTGGTTTTTATTTTGGAAATTTTTCGACTTTTCTTTCTCCTAAGTCCTTCGATGGGCAAAGAAACAAATCGTCCCAAGACGTTTTCGAATTTTAGCGTTACAAACGTTCACAAAGACGTAGCCTTTAAAGATTGCATGAAGATGTATGCATTTGTTGACGCTTATTATTTATAAAATATCAACTTCCGGAACTCTATTAACATAACATCTCTTCCCGAAAAAGGGAATGCTTCCTGCTTTCTCTCAGCACAATTTCTTCACAAACAATTTCTCCGTCCCACTGGGCATTCGTTCACCCGTTCGTAGACTAACATTGCTGCCCACCTCCATTCGCCCATATCGTACCACCGCCCAACCGCTGATCCATCATCATATTCCTCCCACTCCCCGACAAAGGTCAACAGCCAGAAAATGATCGGCCGGCAATCTGCATGTGCGAGGGAATTCGGATCTTCCTCGCCTGGAGGCGCAGATCGGAAGAAAGCACCTTTGCCGACAATCTCCTCCAACGCGCGCGTGTGTGTGTGTAGTTTGGCGGAGGTTTTCCCTCCCGCAATGGAATATCATCTTCCAACATTCGACACCCGGTGGAAAAAAAAAGCAAAATCACGGGAGCTATGCAGCGTCCAACCCGCGACGCCATGTGTTACGACGGGGGAAGAAAATTTCCTAATTGGAAAGCACACGATTTTCCATCTTCCATATCTGTGTGTGAGTGTAGGAAGATTTGTCGGCAGGAATGATGGATCATGATGCGGCTTCAAGAGATGCCCACGATCATGGCCACTTATATACACACCGGCCCAACGAATTGATCGTATCGTGTGTCTTCCCGGTGTCTCAGTACTTTCCCGAAAAAAAAGCCCTCACGGAGGCACCAACAGTTTTATCGTCATCGTGGCGTGTCGGTGGTCGGACAAAGGGGAAACTATCTAGCCACAGCAGAAGAAGCTAAAGTGTGCATAAAAAAGAAAGAGAGATTCCATCATTATCACCCGAAAAAAAAAACGGAAGACGTTTGAATTGCCGCTCTAGCTGCAGGGGTGGTTCAAACATTACCGGGCACTTGGAGGTACAGAATGAAATGTAAATTAGTCTCACCGTACGTGACTTTTCACGACACGACTCGCATTCTTTCGGGGGAGTCCCATTTCGCCAACGTTACCCCATCACACGGTTTTGCGTATCATCACGCAAACGTGACGCATGGCCAAGATTGGGAAGATGCCTCAGCGTGAACGGTCCGGAGCCGGATGAGCCTGCTGTTAAGTGTAGCTCATTGGCGTACCGGGTGTGTTTGTGACATTTTTGAGTTGTAAAAAAGGGGAACGTTAAGGGGTTTTTGTTTGCTTAACGTCCCCCTGTCGAAGTAGGTTAAGTCCACCGTTGAGGAGCTTCCTTTCTTTATCGTCTGGCAGCGAAACGATTAAAAAAGCAAAGGACAAATTTCGAACCCGTTTAATGAGTTTTATTGTTTATTCATTCCATTTCCGATATCTTTCTCGTTTTTCTTGCAACACAGAACCTGCTGGCAGAACTGAGGGCACTGAAAGAGGCTAATCAGCGGTTAAGCGATGACAATCAGGAGCTGCGCGATCTTTGCTGTTTCTTGGACGATGATCGACAGAAGGGACGCAAGCTGGCAAGGGAGTGGCAACGGTTCGGGCGGTATACGGCGAGCGTGATGCGGCAGGAAGTCTCCGCTTATCAGGTACGTCCATGATGAACTCACCGAGCTGCTGGCTGAATTTTAATGTCTGAATTTGATCCAATTCCTGTGTAGACAAAACTGAGACAGCTGGATGACAAGCAGCAGGAGCTAATCCGTGACAATCTGGAGCTGAAAGAGCTTTGTCTCTATCTAGACGAGGAGCGAAACAACACGGGTGGTCGTACGGCAGTCGTTTGTTCCAGCTGTGGTAACTCGGCGAATGCGGTACCTCTTCGGGATGATGGCGATGGCAGCAGTTCTAGTACGAATGCGGACGAGAACCTGCACAACATTGCACAGTTTGGACGCAACGGAATGGTGAGTTGGAACATCTTTGAAAGCCTCCCTGTTGGAAGATTTCTAAGGTTTCTTTCCCTTCTTTGTTGTAGGATCTAAACATGCGATCGACACTAAGCGATCAGACACTCCAGTACGTGCGAGCTCTTGAGACTAGGATACGGCAGCTAGAGGAGGAACGGGCGGTAGTACTGAACAATAGTGCTACCACCACGACGGGTACAACCACGAACGGTGGAGGACAGCTGCAGGTGACAAACTCAACGTCCAGCGATCCAATTTCCGGACGGCCCGAAGCGGTTGTGCGGGCTCTGCAAGTGCTGGAGGTACGCGAACAGTTGGAACGAGAACGAATCGGTAACACCCCCCCGGACCAGCTGGACGATGGCGAGAAGGCGTTGGTACGGGAGATGTGTAATGTGGTGTGGCGTAAGCTGGAGGACGCTCCCAACACCGGTATCGATCAGCACGTCTAGTTGCGGATGGCGTGTAACGGCCCTCCCTATGCAACTCCGAGGCTCACTGTGTATAAGGCGTGTACTCCTCATTTCAAATAGGACGATGTACAAATTAATTATAATGACATTGAAGCAGACAAGACGAAGTAACAGGAGGGAAAGGAATCACACACATCCTGGGTGAGGGAGTGGACGTACGAGAAGAAAGGGCAGGCAGATTCAGGATTAGAAGGTAGTCTGGAGGTGTGCCTACGAGAGCGATCTTGCGTACGAAGCAAAATCCACTCTCCTCGCACACCATGACGTAGCATGATAAAGGACAACGGTTACCCAAAACATGTTGCCCCTTTCCTTTGATCCTTGCGCTCTCTTCTCCCGCTCCCTCACCAGCTGGCGTGTGTTTGTCGGCGGACACAAGTTGTACAAGCTTTTTTAGTGTTAGATATTTATCGTCGGTTATGCAAGCGGCAACGCCTTTTATGTACACTGGGCCACACGTTATCAGACCATCCCAGGGTTTGAGGGTTTTCGTGTAGGGTGTAAAAAGTGTTTCGAATGTATGTATACTGTATGTGTTATCTCGTTTAGCGCCTTTTTTCCAATTGACAGCTTATTTTAAACGTTCGCTTAACACATTCGGTGTCGTATTTGCTTTTCTTTCGTGTCGAGATAGATGAGCCAAACATTTACAGAATGCAAGCATTGTGTGTGTACAGACGAAACCAGAAAAGGGGTACGGTGGGAGCATTATTTTGGCAATGATGAAATTTATACGATTATGATTTCTTTGTTAGTGTTGTTTTATGTATGCGCTCCAACGAGCAGGCTTATACATACGTACGTATATATATGTATTTTTCGGATAATTATGATTATTATTTTATTATCTTTATTAAACGCTTACACTGTTATGGCATAAAATACAAATGGGGATTGATGTGTTTCCTTTAATTATATCACAATGGAGATTTTAGATTGTAGAGATCCTCCGGTTGTTTGTTGTCCTCTCGATGTTTGCCTTCTCAGATGAGTCCTTCGCTGCAGATTTCGTCGGAAATTGTCAAGCTGGGTTGTTTGGAGGAAACTTCGGCATGAAGATGCCTTGAGTAACAGATTCTTACTAACGACCGCTTCATGGGATACAGCGGAGGACCAAGTTTTCCAAGAGGAGGACAGAGGAGGACTAAGAGGACGCAGTAGCCAGACCTACCAGATAGATCACACCGGATATGAAAATAAGGACAATAAGATGCTTGCCTACCCTACTTACCATCAGATCCGCCAATGGTCCCATATAAAGGACACATCATACACAAGCCAGAAAGGGCCAGAAAGGAGTACAGTTTATGGTAAGATTGTCAAATATCTGATAGATTGGATTGAGAATCTAAAACGGAATTTCTGCTTGCCGGAGTCTCTTTGTCTCTCGAAATATTTCGAATAAAACAAAAGAAATCACAGGCTCGTGTAAAATGGCGAAAATTAACGTCTACGTAGCGAAAAATACAAATTCCATCGAGAATTTTAAATTTCGAAGATGCTGTTGGAAAAACGACGGTTGAATTGTTCTGTTAGTAACGCCAAAATACCACACGTGGGCAATTCATGAACTATAATAATGAACCTTGATGCAGCGCCATCTATGAGTGAGATTTGAGATTATGAGTCATCCCTTGTTTTTTGAAACATCAACTACACAGAAACAATGGAATTTTAATGTTTCTCGTTGTGGTTGTTAAAAATGCGTATTTTTAGTGTGTTTTGGAAATTTATTTATAAACTTACTTGTGACACGAAGAATTTGTTAAACAACTATTTAACAATAAATCTTATTTTGTGTCTTCCACGATAATAATTTCTGGGATTCACGGGAACTGTCCACAGATCCCGTATCTTCTTTTACCTTGGACATGCCGTTCTGGATCATGTTTTTCACACATTTCCCTTTTTCCCCTCCACTCCATCCAACTGATGAATGGATGGAAACTCCCACTCAGTATGATCCGCCAGCGACATACGACCTCTTGAAGAGTGTGGAGATCATTTCATCAAACGTGTCACACCCGACAAACTGTTGGCATGTGTTTGCTTGCCACGGGCACTTGACTTTCGTTTAAGAGACTTTGGAAGCGGCAGCAAACGTGTGTGAGTGTGTGTGTGTGGAACGGGGAGCGAAGTAAACACTTTCCACCAGCGTTCGTCGTACCAGCGCCACAGCCACGATGGTTGACTTGATGGAAACCAGAAATTGAAAGAAAAGTGAAATTACTACATACCGCGCTGGAATTGCGTGAGATGGACGGAGAACGCGCGGCCCTGAGGAAGCCAAAGCAAAATAGAAAGATGCAATTGAAGGTGTTCGTACGAAGACGAAGCCATCAGACGGAGATAATTCCCTTTTGCGGAGCTCGCGATCAGGTTGGTGGTGATTAGAGTGGTTAGTGGGTCTGTGGGTTTTTATTTGCTTCTTTTTTTCCTTCAACTTGATGTGTGTTAGTTTTTGCTTCTGTTACTTTTTTCAAGAGTGTTTTTTGTTATTTCCGTTGTTTTTTTATACAAGGGTATCAACTGTTGTTTCTGTTAATCATGGAAGAAAACAATAAATAAATATTGGCTTAAAGTTTGGCTCTGTGTGTGGTTCATCCTCTTGCGGTGGTGTGTTTTTTTTTCTCGGGGGGTTGATTTGCCCTTTACACCACCGAAACAGATTGACAGACGAGTTCGTTGTTTCTTTTTAAAGAAACTGTAGCAAAATTAAAAGTGGGTCATGTAAGCGAAGGCTCGGAAGACACCTCCATGCGCAGTGGAACGCGAAACCAAAGCGGAAGGCAGGGAAAGCACTAAAACACCAAACAAAGGTCGATGACTCGCCATCGAAGGGTTGGTTAATGGTTTCTCCCTTCAAAGTTAAGCGCCGGAATGTGTTTTAGTTTTTGTACTTTTTTTCCCGACACCAAACAAGCGTCTTGTGCCAATGGTAAAGGAGGAAAAAAAGATTAACGACAGCGCGACGCCTTTGCCGATCGATCAAATGGTGACGCATGGCCATCGTTTATCATTTGCACTGAGGCGCACTTGCGGGTGGCTCTGAGATGAGAAAGATGTCTACTCAATAAATAGGGCATTTAAATTTGCAAACAGAAGCAGATAGCGGGAGTTAGAAACCCATCGATTTAATTACAAAATAAAATTATAGCTTGTAATTCACTTAAATGGATTGCTTTTCGTCGTTGTAAACAAAGAAAATTCTACATAATTGGTGCCGTGACCAGGATATTTCCTTTTAATATAATATTAAATCGTAATAACTTCATTGGGACTAAAACTAGAAGGCTCAACATATTGATATACCTCCCTATAAAACCTCGTAATCGAAACAAATACTAAAGTGCTATTAACTACTAATTATATCGAGCTCTCCAAACGTCAATCTCGAGGGTACTCGAAGGATTGTTGGAATACCTCACTCATCGTCTTTAAGACGTTTGTTTAGTTAAAGCCATACGGCTTTAACCGTGGCTTTTCTATGCATCCACCGTGTGACGAATGCCCTGCGCTAGCCTCTCATGACGAGCTGCAAACGGTAGTGAACATGCATGTTTGACCTTCCCCTTGAGCTTTGAGAGGGCAAAAGCTATAAGAAGAAAAAACAATCTTACCCCAACGATGATCTTTAATCTTTCAATGGCTCGTGACTCGTTGCAGCGAGAGTGGGGCGTGTGATTCATGCACAGCAAAAAAAAATATCTCTTTCTCCGAGATGGCATGAAAGCGATCGCCGAACAGTTGGCCTGGGGAGTATGCTGTAAGTGATCGTCTGGAGCAGACGTGTGTAGTTGCTCGGTGCGATCGCGATCGTGGTACGTTTGTGCGGATGGTTTGTTTTGGCTCGGTGCGGTGAAGATTAAGTGCAACGAATGTGGCGAGTGCATATCTCATATTCCGTTAATGAATGAAGGTGTTAATGGGGCGTTTAATGTGCATTTTCATGAGGAATTAAAATGAATGATGGTGTTCAATTAAGTTGTGAGATAATTGGGAAAACCTCGTCATAACTGAGCTGGAAGATGGAATAAAGAAAAACGAAAAATATGCTCAACAAAACATAAATTTAAAGCAAATCAGAGCACCTTCCTGTTTTCGACCTTTAAAATAAGCAAACAGGAAAAAAACAAAACCAGTGTAACCTTGGCATTACTGGCGCGGTTAGTGATTAAAAAGACATTATATTTGTGGGTTACGTACTACATAGCAGCATGCAGCAAATGACCAACTTCGCACACGTCCCGGGACACAATCGTGCTCCCCTGCCCACATCCACAACTTACCAGTTGGCGTACAGTAATTGGAGAAAGTTTGTTGCCACAAGTCGGTTTGCGTGGCGAGTGGTTGCGAACGGACGGACGGTCCGGCAGGAAGCTGCCGGTAGGGAAATAATGAACGTACGAAAGTGACAATTTTACGTGTAGCAAGAAGCAGGAAGCAGGAAAAAAAACCCAACAACTTGGGATGCTTCATTCAAAAGTTTGCTTCGTGTCTAATGCTTTCTTAAAATAATTGCCACATCGTTGTGCTGATTGGGAGGTCGATGAAAGTGTAATTAATTGGTGATAAATTGTACAGAAGTCGAACGAGAAGATGCTTTCTTGTTTTTGCTAACGAAATTATGAATACATTTCAGTTGATCGTTATTGTATTTAACAAAGCAAAAGTGTGAATATAATTAAACTATTTTATTAACTTTTTACATAAGCCTTTGATTGCTTTCGGATAGCCATAAAATGAGGCAAAAAAACTGTCTGATACCTAATAATCTATTTTTGAAACTAATTGCATACCTTTGGGCGCTAGAATTATTCAGAACGAGAATATGCTTCCTTGTTTTTGTTAACGAAATTATGAATACATTTCAGTTAATCGATATTGTATTGAGCAGCGCAAAAGTGTAGTTATATGTTTAAACTATTGTATTACTTTTTTCTAAAACTTTGATCGCTTTCTGATAATCATAAAATGAGGCAAAATACTGTCTGCTCTCTAATAGTATCATTTTAAAATTAATACCTTTAGGCGCTAAAATTATTCAGCATCTTACGGATGAGTTCCAAATTCATCACCGAAATTTATAACAAACATTCCAGCGCCATTCCAACGCATGTGAAATACATTTTAAATCAACCAATTTCCATATGAATGCAATTATTTTCCCCCCAAAATTAATCGAAAACCGAACGAAACACGGTCGGCCGCATGTCAACATGCTTTATTTTAATAAAATTCCACTCAAAACGGCAAAGAACAAAAAAGCATTCTCCGGTAAATAAAAAACAACCCACCAACAGTGTGTTGTGTTAGTACTGCGCTTCGCAAAAATTTACGAGCTGAAAATTGTGCTCTGCGTTACCTCGACGCGCTGACCGTGCGTCGGTTGCGATAAGGACGAGCGAATTTTCATCACATGCAAGTGCCATAATTTATGCATTCGCTTTACGGCAGCCTATCCGTGCGTTACAGGGCTAGTTTGTATGTGTGTGGTTTTGGCGCAGAACATAAGGATACATACTTCCTTTTGCCCACAGAAGGCGCCTCGAAGGAAATTGTTTTCCCGGTTGGGAATGTTGGGCAGGTCAAAAGTTGTGCTACGAATGTGTGGTTTTTATTTACACGAAAATTTAAAACAATATCCTGATGAGCGTTTGTGGCGCCTAGTGTGTCAGTGTTTCATTACAGTGTGTCAGTGTGTGTTTCTTTTTTTCCTGAAAAAAACGACTGTGAAAGGTGCTTAAAAGCGAATCAAATTATTAAAGCTACCGGAATCTTAATTAATGCCTAATGATCGCAAAGGGCATGGTTTTTGGAATGATGTGCTGAAGGTACCTTTTCCTGCCAGCAGGAATATAAATGTGTTCATACTGTGTATTTATCATGTTAGATAAAAGTGTAATGGAGGACAAATATTACGGCAAAAGCTTGGATGTAAAGTTGCGGTGACCTATAAAAGTTTCGTCTCTGTTGGTGTTGTGAATAGTCTTTTAAAGTCAACTCTACCCCCAAACGCAAGCAGAAAGTTGCATCGTCAGCTCCAATTTTGTGACCATAATTCCTAATTATGGGAAATACAGGAAAAGTGGTGTGACTCTGTGGTACGAATGAAAACACTCGAAGCGCAACCAAGAATGGCCTGAATCGGAAGGACGCATTGAGAACGAAGCACCAAAATTTACATCCCACGATTTATTCCTGGACCATCGTACACAGTGTCGTCGCACTTTACAGCCCCGTCAGCATGATCACAGCACAAACGACCACCGGGAAAGCTTCGACTCGCAAGCGAAGAAAAAGGATCCCCACGCGTTTGGGGTCAACTGTTCCTTTGTCTTTGCTTTGGGTGCTTTTAGGCTTCACGGTAGGGCCTCCGCTACCCGGCTGTGTCGGAGCACCTTCGCTCGCTGCCAAATCTTGGCCATCGATGAAGACGTATGACATTTGGGGATCTCCCACGAGTACGGACGGGGCGGATGCACGGTCAGGGGCAAGGTCGAACGATTCCTTTGACCCAGTTACGAACAGAAATGGTACGGTAACCGGTTCCGGAGCAGGCCGTCGAAGCCGGTACAGCTATGGCGAACCGACGGGAATCGCTTCCTTCTACGGTGACGCAAGCCGGCAACGGGACGGTGGCACACAAACACGAAGACGTTCCGCGAAAGGTAAATTAAAACGGTGTACGAAGTGAAAGTTTCGCGGATGGTAGTTCGAGGAGAAGGAGGAATTCTTACCCAGGGTTTGTCATTGTGCGATGATGTGCTGCTTTCCGCTGGATAAGGGTTTGAGAGAAAGTGGGATGGCTAGGGGAGGGAACCAGATTCCGTTTAGTGTGGTAGTGACGAACAAATCGGCGTTGAGAGCTGGCGGATGGGCAGAACTTCGTAACTTGTTTCGTGTAACAACATAATTGCAGTGTGATTGCATCGATTGGATTGACGTGGTTGGGCGCTTATTCCTCGGATGGATTTGCAACCTTCAAGCGAAAGTTCTGGAAGTTCGAACGAAGGTCGCGTTCTTCAGCGCGGAGAGTGGCGTGGGGATATTGTGGTGAAAAAGGTTGTTACTTGAAGTTGTACAATGTTCTGAATGTAATATGTTTTAATCAGAACCGAAGCATTTGGCAAAGCAAATGTTCGCGTATACTTGGAATCTTTAGACCTTAGTTTGATAGAATTTCGAAACTATGAATGGTTAAGGTATTTTAGGTTTTGAGAGATTTCGTTCGAACAGGATATATTCATAGCTTGTATGGCGGTTAGTATCTCTGGAGTCACGTCTAACTATTTTTTCAAATTTCGAAACCCAATTCAGGGTTTAGGTTTGGAGTTTTTCTTTCCCTAGCAACCAGATATTCCTCAACTATGGATAATGTGAAGAAATTCCATTATCCAATAATAATTCCATTCCAACCAAAGTTCTCTGCTTTGTGGATGTTATTTCTTAAAAATTAAAATAATTTACAAGGTGTGGTCTGTGAAAAAGGAATACCGAAACTCTGTTGTTATTTTCGAATCGTATTAATTATGAACATGTAATTCTGAGCAGATCTTATGCAAGGTGTATTGTTTACATGTGACGAGTTTCTTAGTAATTATTGTAGAAGCTCAACAAAATTGTAAGTGAAAAATCTTGAACACCTATAGTCAAAATTCAGAGGCGACTAACTGTTGGTTGGCTAAAAAAGATTGGGAACTGGAAATACAACAACGTCTCCTGTAACAAGAACTGGACATTAGAATGGCAAGAACTGAGTTACATGTTAACAATGTGCTTGAGCCCCTAACTGAAATGAATAGCAAAACATTGTTGTGAATAGCTTCTTCAGGAAACTTTACACAAAAATTTTCCTCACCAAATTGTGATATTATAAATTGCAATTCGGCAACTTCAGGGGCTGCATTATATCGTTCCCAAGTTGAAGTTCGATATTTTAAAAGCTGTTACAAAGAAGAAACCTACAAAAATAACTAAAACGATCTATCTGGCGTTTTACGGATGAGTTCAAGTGCGAATGAACGTGGACAATGAAGATTATTTTTTATTTTTGATCTAGCTTCCACACAAAGGATCTTGTTTGATCGAACTTATTCTTACAAAGCCGGGAAGTTAATTTTATGCTATAAGACAAGAAGGCACCCATTTTAATCTTTATATTATATATATTATATAATATCGGGGGCGGTCCGATGGCCGAGGAGATAAGCGGCGCCGGTCTCATACGGCAGGACCGGGGTTCAAATCCCATCTGGACCGTTCCCCCGTAGTGACTGACTATCCAACTACGTGGTATCAATAAGTCTAGTAAGCCAGAAATGGCAGGCATGACCGAGTAGGTCGTTAGGCCAAAGAAGAAGAAGAAGAAGATTATATAATCAGCACTTCGTAACATTGAATTATTGTAGATTCCTGTGGTTTTTTTTTTGGCAAGACAAGCTTTGGCATTCGGAATAGGAGACGAATTTGATTAATCCAAATAGTGTAATTCTCTGAAATTTTGAAGTAAATTTGTTGATCGGATTTATTTCAGAGAGCAAATATGTGTGCGAGATTTTTTACAAATTCATCCTTGAACTCTCGACTGAACATGAGAGCCACAGCGGATCGGAACAATCAGGGATTTAGAGAAACAGTAAGAAAAGCTCTTCAGGAATGTTGAACAACGGCCAGCCTGTTCTTGTTAAAAATAAAAAAAGCTCACAAAAAAAATTATCCAGGAATAAATTCCATCCATATTTAATTCTTGAATGTGATCTACATCATTGAAAACAAGGGCTTATTTACTAATGTTGGGTTAAGTATCTTTCATGGTTATAAATGAGATTATTTGAAGAAATCCCCATCAGAGTTTATAACAATGTGTACAAATAAACCATCCAATCTAAGTTCACAAAAAGGACTTTAGCAAAACTTCCCGCACAACATTTTCAAAGATACAGTTATAGCAGTTGCAAAGTAAAATCAGGAAGATATTATCGTAGTTGAATATAACAAGTTCCTCTTCTGGATGGAAATGTTGCAACTCGGCAAGAATGGTCCATTCGACGACGATAAATGAACTGCACCTACTTATTAAAAACACTGCAGTAAATACTCTTAGCGCTTTCCAACAGCTTACAGCCACCCCTGCGAGGAAGTGATGCAGTGGATGAATCCGGAAGTTAAATCATTACTTATACGAAGATCTGTACCCATCCAAGTTTTGTTCGTGCAAGTACCTCCAAAGGAATATTCATCGCTGCAAGCGCTACGGAAAGAAGTTGATACTTCCTTCGCGCTAGTCGAGATGGTGGTGGTGGTAGCGCTGGTTAAACAGATCTGACACCAAATTAACAAACGACCGACGGGCAGAATGGGAAGAAAGCAACCGTCAGGATGGGACGCCAACTACAGCGTAATGCGCTCCACTAGTGCGATAGTGCCGTAGTGCAGTTTCTATTGCTGGCGGAGGCAAAACAATAACAAAAATAAGCCACACCACACTGCTACCGACGGTCGTTTGCGTTGCACAGTTGCAGCGGTGTTTGAGCTTCGGTTGGGACGGAGCTTGTGTAATGCTGCCAGTGTACTACTAGCTGTTGAACAAGCTAAACACGTCCCTTATATTGAGGACGGGAACAGCCCAATCGTAAACGGGTGGACAGGAATGTTGGCTGCCGGGGTCAAGTCCGTGTTGTGAGTCGTGGACGAATAGGACGCAGGATAGCGTAAGTTCCCATTCTAGACACAGGACGCCACCCTGCTTGACGGTATTTGGTGGGTTGATTTTGATGATGAAAGGATGACGTGGGGTGGAAGTTCCCACTTGTTTGCTCTGCACACACGCTCGACATCGTTCGGATGGGCAGAATGTTTCGGGCCGTCTTGGGAAGGCGAGCGAGCGAAAAACGGCGTGGTTAATTGGGTGCTGAATAATCCATGGTGCGAGCTGAAGTAATCGTAAATGGGTTGTAAGAACCTTGGCAAGATGATGGCGTTGGGGAGATTGGGGAGATCAGTGAGGTGAGTGAGAAAAGCCGATTTAAAGCAGGATGCCTTGGATCATTTATTTTGGAAGAATATTTAAGTACTGCTGTATGGTGTTATGCAAAGTTTCTGGTCAAGTTCCGACCAGGACGTCCTGGAGAATGTGCACTGCAAATTTTGGTGTGTGATGGCTGTGGAATTCTGTAGCGAGAACTTTAATGCACCTTACTGAAGCTGGAGCTGGACATTTTAATAGGTCCATCCAATGAACTCGACCGCTTCAGTGTCATCGTTCCATCCCGAAGCCAGAAATAGGATACATTCCGTACTCTTCCCAAGACTCCCTTCCCAGCCTTTCTCGTGTGTAAATAAATAGCCTAGTTGCATATTCCTACCGACCGTTGGCTTCTTCTGGATGGGTCAAAAACAGATCGAAACTCATATCTTCATTACCCCTTCCTCATGAATCGTTAAACACGACACTCAACGACCTCCCAGAGGCGGATCGGGCCGGATTTTGATACCTTATGTGTCTTTCCTTACTTCGCCCTAGTGCTCAACTTCCTGCCGGTGCCGGTGGATGACGAGTGCCTGTCGGATGATGGCCGCCGGACGGGGATGTGCATGAACGTGTACGAGTGTCGCATACAGGGCGGAACTGCTCGAGGTCAGTGTGCACTCGGCTTTGGAGTGTGCTGTGTATGTAAGTACAAAACGGGGGAGAGTGTTAGCCATCATCAATGTCTGTCGGTGCTGATTTCAACTTTCTTTCCCAGTTGTGGCCACCTGTAACGAGGAGATAGTGAACAACATTACGTACTTTGTGTCACCGGCCTTTCCGGGCATCGTGCCGAAAGATCTTGGAAGCTGTAAGCTAAAGATCAAACTGATGAATCCTGACATTTCGCAGTTAAAGTTTGATTTCATTCATTTCGCTTTGGTAAGTGTTGCGGTTTGATTGAGATTGACGAGAGGAGAGTTCACTAACCGCTTGTTCCATCCGGATCAGGGTCAACCGAATCGACGAACTGGAGTGTGTGAGGGAGATCTGTTCCGGTTGATAGGAGGCATCAGTCCGTTTGACTTGTGTGGACAGAACTCGGGTCAACATCTGTACTACGATCTGAGCCCCAAGAGTCGGGCGGAGGAACAGATCGAGCTGGAGATGAACTTTGCGTCGCGTTCCTTCGCCCAAAGGCTGTGGGAGATCCGTGTGTCCCAGATTCCATTTAGTCAACGTTCGCCGAGTGGTTGTATGCAGTACTACACCGGTACGGAGGGTTTGATACAGACGTTTAACTTCGCGGAGAATGGACGCTATCTGGCCAACCACAACTATCGGGCGTGCATTCGCCAGGAGAAGGGCATGTGTTCGGTATCGTACGAACCGTGTGATGATCAGTCGTTCCGTATCGGGTTACCAGGTTCTGGTGGCCAAGGACCACTTGGTGGAGGAGCGGGAGGAGGACCTCTAGGAGGACTCGCACCTGCAGGTGGTTTACCGGGACCCACCTCCGGAACTGGGACCTTCTCAGACCCATCACTAGCAGATGATCCACTAGCGCCAGCTGCGGACATCCCCGTGGAACCTTCGCCGATCGCTGATCCACTAGTGGAGGCATCTCCCGAAGCACCAGCCGCTGATTTGGAACCGGCCGCAGATGAACCCGTCCCAGCTGAGGAGGAACCCGATGTAGCCGCCGATGATCCAGCAGCTGATGATGAAGGATCCGGTGGTGGTGGAGGTGGGTTCTTCGATGGGTTCTTTCCGTCCTTTTTCTCACGCAGCATCTTCGACGATGACGATGAGCCGAAGGGTCCGAAACGACGGAAGGGTCGTGCCATGTCGAAGAGAGACTGGCAAGCGCGACAGTTCGAGGGCATCAACTGTCTCGACCGAATAACGTTACCGTGCATCGTGGAGGACTTTATTGGGGTTGGAATGGGTGATCTACCCACCTGCAGGCCAGTCCACTGTGGAAACTCACTGTGTCCACCGGGTGTTTCACCGTGCCGGGTGGAAACATCGGTGACACCGTTCCGGCTAGGGATTCACTTTGGCGAAGGAATCGATCGGGGTAGTCCAGAGGACAATCTGGGTGCGTGTATTCGGTACAATCAAATTCCTTGTGCGGGATAGTTGATTTAATGGATAAATACAGATGTACAGAAGGATAGGGGACATGAAATAGAGGGGAAACGATTGGGAGTGTTGATTCTGTATAAAATAGGTTCTACCAGCGTGTGTGTATGTATGTGAGCAGCGTATTTATTTGCCATGAACGAGAGCGATGAAAATTAGATTAATAAAACAGTAATTGGTAAGATATTGTAGGAAGCAGTCACAGATTTCTGTCTACAAGTCATCGTACATATGTACTTACTTTGTGAGATTGAAATGCATTTCATTCGGTTTTGTCCAATCATATTCCGTACGTCCAGCTAGATCTCTACAATAAAATGTTTAGCAGATGCATTCAGACAAGCTTGTATTTTGAAGAAAAGCTCCTGCAGCTATTATCAGATAAATAGCAGTACCAATTATTTATTTAAGAAAAAATGAAACAAATCGTAAAATAAATGAAATTCTTGTAAAATGTTATTATTCCAGAATAGTATCGCAAATTGCATATATTACGGCGAACTGTGTGAATGATGTTGTATTGCATACTTTTAGGCGTCTTTTAATGTTCAAACGACGTATGCTGCTGGTTTACGGTACGTATATGTCGCTTCACATCTAAATATTAACTTCGATCACAACTTCGTAACTCGTTCTTGATCGATCGTCACTTATCGTGCAATAAAACATTAAATGTCATAAAAATGCAATTCAGCAGTTAAATAGACCCAAAAAAGAATTGTTTTACCATCCCTGTGAGCACCTTATTTTATGATTCTTGCTCAGTTAATGTAGTCCGAAATATGGTTTTCCGGTTAACCTAGGGTGGCAGAAAAAAAACATATGGGAAATCGAGCTTTATGCGATGGGTTGTCGTAAAACATAATTTCTATCACTTCACCTTCGCCTAGGGATATGCGTACGGCTTCGGAAGCAAAAACCCCCCGCGAAACAATTGATTGTGGCGGTTTATGTAGGTTAAGAGCATTCCGTTGTCATAAAGGCCCGGTTCGATGGGTGCGGTTGGCGGTTGTGTGAGCTTTCTGGTCCAGTTTAGTGTTTGCGGTTGAAGTCGTACGATGAAAAACGATTCCCTCGGCTGGGTTAACACCGGTCCGGTTTTTGGAGTTTATTGGAGTAAGTTCATTTGGAAGGTGTTGGTGTTGAAAATTGAAATTTCTTTCTTTAAGTTCAGTTGTTCTTTTAATCCAACAAAAATGATTGTCCAGCGAACAAATGAACTATTGTAATTGAAATGTTTTAATTAACCTTTGGCAGCTAGCAAGCTCAAGCTTTTGTGATTGCCTGACTTTATTTCCCCGCTGAACGTGCAACCTTATCGTTTCTTCGCAGTCTTAGTTTCTACCGGTACGATATTAATCCGAAAAACATAATCACAGTGCGACAAAATTGGACAACTCTCGAATGGCCGGCCGTTCGCCGAGACCCTTCCAGCTAACGAACGTCCGAATTCGGTCTGACTGTATCGTTCGTTCTGATTTAATTCCATCGGGGTAGAACCGTACCGAATGCGTCCATCCCGAGACCCGGTCCGGGTTAGCAAATGGGAATAACTTTCTCCAATTGACTTGAGTTTAATGGTTTCTTTATGAACTTTTGTACCACCGGGGAGGGCCTACGGATGGCTTTTTGAGCAACGAGTACAAAAATATACTGAGAAGAGAGCAAAAAAAAACCCACTACAAAAAAGACGACTGTGCGACTGCGAACGGTAGTGCAATTTGTGCCCATGTAGTTTTCCAAACGATGCCTGCCTGCTCCATCCCGGTTGGTGGTTCAAGGACTTTAGTTGTTGCTGCGGCTATTGCCGTGTCCGGTGCAGAACGAAACGGAACGGAAAATTTCAAAATGTACACGGTGATGTTCTTGTGCAGAATGAAATTTTAATCTCGTACTTTATTACCACCAGCACCAGGGACGGGTTTTCCGGAGGCGAAAGAGTAGAACGGAAACACTCCACGACCTCGGCCGTGAAAAGATTGCAATGAGGGCTTGAAGTGCAAGGACAGATCCTTGGGACGGGGAGATGAACGAGATGGAGGCACAATTCATTGTAGTACGATTTTAATGTGCCATTGTACAGGAAGCACAGATTGAAGCATCCGAGAAAACAAAAAAAAAGCTGGAAGTAAGTCTTGAAAAAGAATATACCACCAGCACGGACAAGGTATGGGTCGGATGATTTTTTAGCAGAAAAATGCAAAGTATCTGTTTTGAGAACAAGAAAATAATTTATAAAACTTTTTGGCAAGAACTCATTCGCTTAGAAAAAAGGTGCAAAACAATTAACGCCCGAAAGGAGAGTCTGTAACAAATGGGGTGGATAATTGTCAAGGAATTTCTCAGTAAAAACCCGAAATGGTGAAAGGCAACACTTTGCACACTTTGTCACGTAGCTTTCACGTGGTAATTATTTTTATTTTCCGTATCGGTTTCCTTTCCTGTCGTAAGAATAATTCTTCATCATTTCCGTTCATCCACCTTTAACGGCTGGGTAGCACGAACAAGTGGCACGGGAAAGCTTATCATAGCCGTATTTCATGTTTAGGTAAATGCTTTCTTTCCAACATCAAAACATAGCTGAAGTGGAGGAGCGATTCGTTCTCCCAGCCCTCAGGATAATATCATATAAAATCGGATTAAATCCCCAAGGAAAGAAAAGGTCCAACAAAAATGAATGAGAAACTAGGTAAATACATTGAAATGAAATGATAGCAAAATAAAACAAAAAACAACAAATCAAACAATATAAAATTGCATTTGCCATGGATTTTTTTGTGTGCATGGCTTTTCATATTTTTCCTTCATTTTCATTTCTTTTCCAGCGTCTGTACCGTGTCCAACGGGAGTGGAAAATAATAAAAGACAATGATTTTTTCTTCTTCTATTTTTTTCCTTCTCATTTTGGTTTCGATTAATTCCTGCTCGTAAAGTGTCGTCTTATGATTTCATCTTTCTTCCATCTTCTCTTTTTTTGTGTTCTCCAAAGAATGTGTTTGTTATGTTTTTTCCCTCTCTTCTCTTCATCACTTCTATATTTAAATAGCAGCTAGCAACCGTTTGTTTGGTTTGCATATTTTATTTTTTCTCTTTTTTGTTTACTCTCTGTTTACGTTAAGCTTCATTATTTCTTAACAGTGGTAATCGGTAAGTAAAAGTTTGCCCGTCTTCTATCACTCGCATACGATAGTTGAGTGTTTTTTATATACTTTTTTCCCTATCTTGCATGTTTTTTTTCTGTTTTTGATTTACATTAATTGAATGCATTTGCATTGAAGTACATTGCCACTTGGTAAGTGGATCAAGTTTCTGTAAGATTGTTTATTTACTATGTATTACTTAGCCGAGCAGTAAATTTTACATTTGAATCGATCGGGTAATTTTTGTTTTGTTTCGTTTGCCACACAGGGTTTCCCATCTTTCTTGTTTTTTTTATACTTTAAATCTACTTTTATCACATTCAACGCTTATGATTCTGTGTTTGCTTTCTTTATTTTTGCATTTGGTTTTGTGGAGAGTGTCCTCAAAACAATGTTGTTTAAGTGTGAAGCTTAGCTTTCCTTTTTGTTTTAACTCAATGTATTTATCTTTTTTTTTAACCGTAACTGGATGATAGCTAGAAAAGAGAGTAGAAATGTACAGCAAAATGCTATTCGATTCAGAGAAACCTTTTAAGAACATGTGTTGATGGAGGTGTGTGTTGTACATGAGCTTCCATTTTCTTTTTTGTTGTTGTGTGTATGTGAAAACGCACAAGATAAGTTGTAAAACAAAGCACCATAACGAAGCACTACAGCGCATCGAAAATTCGAGAGCGAGTACAGTGTAAAGTATTCACATTTATTTATATACGCTCAGCACTTACATTCTTATTCATTACATTAGTGGATTAAAAATATGTGTGCCATTGCCATTGTCTGTTGGCGGTTGAAGCGTGAAGGCATAATTGAAAATTGAACCACCGTTCGTCACAAGCTTCCGAACCAGCTTTAGACGATGGAATATATCTCTAGCAAGTAGCATTTAACTTCGATACAATTATTTTACACGTAAACACACACGCGTTACTTGCATTCGGAGCACGAGTTCGAGTTCGATTGGTTTGACTATTCGAGCAAGTAGGAGAAATAGAACAGTACACGCTACCGCTCCATCCAGCTGGTGGCAAATATCATATACAACGTGGTTTTTGTTTTATATTTACATGGCTTACATGGCGCGATGGCGTACGATGTGTTTGGCATTCCGTTGGCGGTGCTTGGGCGATTGCATACTTTCGGGCATTTCGGTGCATGCGTGACGATGACAACAAACGCTCAAAGAAAACTTTTCTCCTCGGCCATTTCCTTGGCGGTGGTGCCATTACTCTTCAGCACAGAGTTCGTAAGCTGTCCGCTAGTGCTTTTCACGATGTTGCCCTGGCTCGTACTGTTGGCGATCGTTTTCGCTCCCGCACCATTACTGCTGTTATTGTTGGCAACCGTCGTACTGTTGTTGTTCGTACTGGTGGCATTAGAGAGGGCTGCCAGGGTTGGTCCCGTCCCACTGTTGGCCGTCGGTGTGGTAACGGTCGGTTTGTAGCTGGCATCACGCGGGACCAGCATCATCGGTGTGGGCGCAATGCTCGGTGGCCGAACCTCGAACGTTGGCTTACACATGGCCAGGGCTGGATTGGTGTGAAGGCCAACGTTTTTCGGGCACATCGCGACGATGCTCGCACCGATCGGACCTGGTGTGGGGTGGGTCAGACAAGCGGGGACAAAATTAGCGACAAATTTGAATGGTCCGTTCGTGGAAAAGAAGGCTGGAAAAGGAACACAGGTAAACAACATGCCTGAAATGGCTACAAACAATCATAAACCATCAAAACAGATTCTAGAGAGAGAGAGACAGAGAGAAAGTTAGAAAGACAGAGAGTAGGAGACATGTAAGAGTAACAGTGAGGTTGCAGTAATAGAGAAGATACACGGTCCTGATAGAAGGATGCCAACATGGAACATCAAACGATTCACTAAAAGGGACAAGTAACGGTGACACAACTGAGGAAATGTCTGTTTTCGAACCACCCAACGATACAGATCTACTCATGAAAAGGGAGCTTTTGGACATTTGATGGAATCGAATGAATGGCATTATTACACTATAACATCAATTATTACTTCCATTCACACAGAAACAGAGAAATTATTCAGCTATTTAGAAAAATATTCATATTACAATGTGTAATTACTTTAATGGTTCAAGAGTAATGGGAATATCTTATTGGACGTAAATAATAACAAAAAAACGACGTTTGAACGATGTTCTTGAGACTTTAATGGTGTGATTAGCTTAAAAAAGTATTTTTGTCAAGCAAATTGCATACATTTAGGCGAATTACATTGAAACCTTCTGGGAGAAAGTTTGTAAAACAAATTTCAAATGTATGCAATTCGCACATCATCAATACCTTCGGTATGGTAATACTATGTACTTCTTCCTATGAGGAGTGAGTCGGAGGTAGTAACGTTGAGTTTGAGAAATTACTCCATAATGGTGTGATCGTTTCAGGTAAACGATGCTTTAATGTGGTGTCTTGCGTTTCACCTGTAGCGAGGCACGATGTTTCGCTAGTGCGTGTGGGTAATTTATGATGATGCTTAGCTGGTGGAGATTTGAGATAATTTGTTTTAATCTTTAAGCAGACACCCAAGGTGCGCCTTAAAGTGGATGTCTGGAGCAATTGGGTACTGTTCGCGTGCTTAAAAGTGATGACTTACGGGAACGGAAAATAGGATGTTAATGCCAACATGAGCAACATGAGATGATGTGAAATTTGCATGGCAAAACTAGATACAGGGAGGTGTATGAAGAATAGGTGTGACGGCATATTTTACGTCTAAGACTACACAATTATCACACGCGGTTACTACGCTAGAAGGAATCAGACGACGACATCAAACTATCAACGGACACTAAACACACGAAGGGAAATAAGAAACACATACACACACACACACACACACACACACACACGCACACGTGGACATTCATTTCGCTATCTAAATAGAGGGTGTTTAATGTTTACTAGCGTTGGGTATAACACTCTCACTGAGGATTATTTATGGAACGATTAAAAATTTACATCAAATCTCAGAACCAGCACAGGGAGCACAGGTTTTGATGCACAATTACCCATAACGCATCGCTCCCACTTAATAAGGTGTAGTAAATCAGAAATATGGTTTCATTATTGCACCATGAATCATTAGCATTCAGTCAGCTGCCGGTGGTAGGAGTTTGTGCACAGACTCCCAACCGAGAAAGCTCACGACATCAATCACAGCAAATCTGGCGGTATTTCGGTGTTGCTCACCTAATTCCCCCGTCCAAGCTTATAATCTCGATCCAACCGAAAGAGGATCGTCTCCGTCCACAGCATTGCAAATGCAAAATAACGAACCCGAGTTTGTCGGAGTGAATGAATTTAATTACGCCGGATTTAAGTGCCTTGCGGGGATTTCGGTGTTTTTCGTGTTGTTACTTGGTAAGGAAGGAACATTTTCAAACGTACTCCGTCGTTTTATGACGCGAGCATGATTGGAATCACTTCATTCGTGTTTGGCAATTTGTACCATTTTTGCGTCACTATTGACACACGGTGTTGGGTACGAATGCGGAATTGCCGGTTGAAAACCTCACGAAAAACACACACACAAAAACTGGACGAAAACTGAACATATCAGCAGAATCAATATTTGGACGCACGGTTTGTAGCTCCGTAGCCCTTTCAGCGGGTTGTTGTATCGCGATCGTACGCGAAGTGAAAAATATGCCCGAGTGAAGCAACATTTCCGCAGGGGAATATGAAGCCTCGGGTTTTTCGTGTGGATAGAGTTTGTAACGGATGAGGGTCAATTGGCAGTGGCACAAAAAAGTAAGCTCGCGCATGAAATAACTTTTCATACGTTGCGTTATCAGTCGGTTGGGCGAGAGATTTGAGCGAAAAATAGCATGTGTGTGTGTTTTTGGCCATCCAAGTCATGCGTCCACCGTCCATGGCGGTACACACAAAAGTTGGGATGGAAAGAATTCGCCAGCACGTTGCAACACACCCGGTGTTTGTACCCGTGTGGTGGAAAAAATGAAGCTTCAACAGAACCTGGATGATGTGGTGTGAGATGAAGAAAAAAACCATTCCCGGTGAGATAATGGGCAGTAGAATTAGTTGTGAATAGCTTTTACCCTTCGGTCTGTTGAGAGGAATTTTTTTCTATTCCTCAGCTCGCTTCATCACGACCTGTGGTGTGATAAACGATGCCAAAAAGTTGACCATCGGTAGTTTGGTGAAGGATGTTTGCTCGCCTATCATCTACCAGAAGGATGGTTGGCGTGAAAAGTGCCAGGAAAAACAGCTAGTCTAGAGCTAGGGCAGATTAGCTTGGGGTTGGTGTAGTGTGGGCTATTTCTGGAAACTTCCTACCTGTCCAGAATTGCATTGCACTTGCAGTTGGGCGTGGATCAGAGCTGGACATGAGGAGATACATTTTACAGTGTTGTGAGCAAGCGGAAGGAACCTTTATCATGTGAGATAGTTCATGGAAAATATTCCCAAATTCAACAAAGGAGGTTTGATATTATATTCGGTGCTACCTTTTGGGGAGTCAACCAAGTCCCATGTAACCTTTGTGAAAACAAGAGGGAGTCCACATCAGGGTTATGAGGAGAATGGACATTTTGTAGTGGTAGATAACTCCCAAACTTTAATTTTAATTAAATTTATTTAATTAAAATTTTAAAATTTAATTTATTTAAATTTTCATTTATTTATTTTTGGATAAGTTGGTATTAAAATAAATTAGTTTTCCAATTAAGTTCCAGGAGTATACATATTATGACAGCAGAAGACGTCTTCTCTCCCATTCCCGTAACCACTCCGTATTAGTTTGTTGGGTTATTTAGAATATCGCTTTAGCTGGTGGCGAAAGTTTCTCATGCGCACACTAAATCACACAAGCGTCACCAACTTTCTTTTATTTCGATGACATCACGATGGCGTGCTACTGGTGCGTTTGGTGGTCATTTTGAGCGGGTTTTGTTTCGGTTACGTCTATAAATCAACGGATAATCAAATCGGGCCAAAGTTTTGTCGGGGTCGTTAGATAGCTGGAAAGTTTAATCTTGATGCTGTTGTTTTATGGTTAATATATTAGATTCCGTGAAAGATATAGGGACAGGAAGAGAGTAACTTTGTTATATGATGGTTTTTAATTGGGTTTACTGAGCACTACAGTAAGGAGATGCTATTAAATGGTTGATTTAACTTTATTTTAACTGATCTTGTTCTAAAAGTGAACAATGAACTCATGGAAATGATTAAACGTGCCTTGGTATTTTCTCTATATCTAAAGAACTTGAAAGAGCTAGGATAAAGTCCTATCGAAACACGATCTAAAGGTATCCGGGTGGGCTGGATTTGTGTACAAACAGGGGGGGAAAACAAACAAGTAACAACATTTCTTGAACCGGGAACCCAACAACATGTCCTTAGACACGATAATCATTGGGAGGATTGGAACAAACGGACAGACAGGCGCGAAACATTGACAGAATATTGAACAAAACATTCCAAGGTAACTGATGCTGATCCAAACGCAACACAAAACGGAAATTCGGAACAGGATCAACGGAGAGGGCATTATAGCTAACCGGGCAGTAACACGTCGGAGATGGACCTTCCCGGAAGGTGCATTGCTTCAACACGTCTGGCAAGGATCATCAGCGAGCGGTTGAAGGACGTTCGACTTGTATGAAATTTTTAATACATTTATACACACACCCTGTGGAAATAGCCTTCTGGTCGTGGACCCAATAAAACCAAACAAATCACATTTCATCTATTTTAGTTGATGCGCAAGATATGTTTGGGGTTTTTCTTCTTTTCCGTTGGGTAAATTTGCGAATCCGTTCCGCTTTTATTGCTTTCTCCCGAGATGGACGACGCGTTTGTTTGATTCGGGCTTTTGGGGGGGGACAATTTGAACGGCGGGTGCCCATTTCTGTTCTAGTCTCTCGAGAGCTTCGTGTTGACTTTGACCAGATTCATGGCATTCGAGATGCGCCGTTTGGTTTGTTCTGTGGAGAGAAAAAAAATCACGACCACGGTACGATCAGATGAACGTTGCGCTGGAGCTGAAATCCCTGGATGACGAAACCGAACAGGATATGGAACACTAATATGAAGCATCCCCAACGGGTGGTTTTTTAGTGGTTGGTTTTTCGATTTTTAAGGAGACGGTATGACGTCAAGGAAAGTCCTCCCAAATGAAGAGCTGGTACGAAACCGGGGGATTAAATTCAGACAGCCCAGGACGTTGATAAGGGTAGTGAAGAAACATAGGAAAAGATGACATCGACCGACGAGACGGCTCGGTAGGTGGTTTTGCGAAACGGATCCCGATACGAGGGTGCGATGATGGAAAACGTTTGAAACAATAAATCGTTTGAAAAGTGGTGTAAAAGAGCAACGTTTCGTTAACGGTGTGCGTTGGTGAAGAAAAGCAAAAGAAAAACGATTCCGTTTTGATGGATTTTTCCTTTTGTTTGGGGTGAAATTGGAAAGAAATTCGTTCTATTACATTAATGTGAGGTGAGCACTGGATGTTGAGAAAAAGAGATAGAGATAAAGTGTGATAAAAAGCGAGAAAAAAATAATACACACATCCTTAACACTCGTACGTACACTCGTAGAACGACACAAACGTCCTGCCGGTGATGGCTGATTGGGATGTATGGTACCAGAAGGGAATAGTCAAGCATATAAAACGATCGTTAGGGTTCGTGGTACAGTGGATGGTAGCATATCAGAGGACAGTGCAACAGCGCTTAATATCGTTATAGAAACCATTTCCGTAACGTAAGGGCTTGATTTGAAAGACATCCACAACCACCAGCACGCAGCAAATGTTGAGGTTTTTCGGTATAAATTTTCATTCCCATTCGTTCTAAACCGGGACGGGATGGATTATCCCCAGAATGGCAGGCAACCTTTTCTCCTGGGTTGGCCTCATTTCGGGACGGTGGTGGTACACGTACACCTTGGCCCTACCGTTGCCTTGCGGAAAGGGTAACTGATTTGATATGAATTTATTCTCCATCGGAAAGTTGAAACCGGGACTGGGAGCACGAATTTCGGTCTACCCAAAAAAAAAAGAAAAGACGCCGACATCTTCCGACGGTGAAAAGATCAACGTACAAACGACCCGGAGAGCCGTGAGGTTCAGAAGTCAGTGTGTCTTGTGTGCCAATTCTCGGCGGGGACTTGGAAGATGTGCGGGTAACGCTGTACGTTTTCTTTCCCTCCGAACGTGTCGTGGGGATTGAACTTTATTGGCAATGTACCGGAACCTGGGGAGTTTCGGTTGGCAACGGTGGTGTGTCTATCATTGAGCCAGCGAGAAAAAGACACCGCTAACGTTCATCCGGCATTACGAGGCGGGATGAGTGAACCGTACCCGAGGGAAATACACCGAGAACTAGGACAACATTTGCTCCAGTTGGCTTCCGTTCCTGGAATGTGAGTGTTTCGTGTTTGGACCGATGTAAGATAATAAATAATCGTAGCCTTCTAGCTGGGTCGTTTTGTTACCGGTGCAGCAGACAGTTTCTTATCATAAAGTGCACAGTGTCTGGACAAGAAAGTGGTTGGACCGTTGGACGTAACGGTTCAGTGTAGCCTGGAGGAGTTAGTAGCATGGACACAATGTGCTATTTAAGGATAGTAGCAGAAGTTGGAAAGCAGCATTGGATTACTCCGAGATATTTGTCGGAGCACCTGTGTAAAAGTAGAGAACCTTGTAAAGAATGTGATACATTGGAATTTGGAAATATTTTTAAAGGGCCAATCTCAAAAGCTCAATGTCCATTTATTGAAGAATATATATGAGCTTTAAGAAGTTACAATTAAGCCATTCCAATAAATTTCTTAATAAAAAGATCAGTAATCAATAGAATCGTTAGTTTAAAATCATCTTGGGGATGTTCTGAAATATTTATGGAAGCACTCGTGATATTATAAGATGTCATAAATATTCTCAAGGCTCCCACCTCAAAAACTCTATCGCCGATCTAGCTCTCAATCTGATTGGTTCCGTTTCATTAAGAATATATATCATCTTTTAAGACGACACTTGGAAGCCATTCCGCTAATAACTTAATTTAGAAGACCAGTGCTCAGTACCATCCTCTAAGACATCATATATCTCTTGAAACTTCAATATGTTATTAAGGAGCAATATGAGCAGTTGAAATTCATCATTGGACTGCTCCGAGGCATTTGTGGGAACACTTGTAAAAGAGTCGAAAACCTTAAAAATAGTATGATATAATACAGGGTGCAAATATTCTTGGTGTGCTAACCTCAAAAGCTCAACCGCTGGTAAAACTCTCAATCTAATTGGATCCATTTATTACAGAACGTGTATTAGGTTGAAAATGATCCATAAAAGCTATTCCTGTGTTAACTTCATTAAAAACTTCAACAGTGTCCAGTACCATCCTCTAAGACATCATACATCATAAATCAAAAGTATCCACTACATCTAGCCCAATCTATAGATATTAATATAGAAAATGCAGCAATCGTGTTAGAGACGAAAGCTTTAAAAAAGGTATGAGAACTTCTCATAGATCGAGCATAATGATTACTGTGGATGATACATGAGAAATTTTGTGAATGCGCCCTTGCGAATGACAGATACTCAACAGATCTTGCTTCAACAATCTTCAGACATTTGTATGGAAATCACGTTGAAATGCAATTTTAGTAAAAATTAAAATATTTATGATTTATGTCCAGTTTAAGGCAGCTCTGATCAGATAAATCGTACGCATGGAAAACCAGGCCCGTTGTTTGATTAGTTTGCATTGGATACTTAAAGGGTGGGAAAAACATCAAAATTCTACTCATCAACCACTCCGAGGAACTTATATCCTCCCGGCTGTGCTTGGGGAGGATGGGAAAAATGTTTCCAAATTGTTTGAATATTTATAGCCATCCAGCCGATAGAAAACCCGGAACAGTGTCAACAACACAGTGTGGGTATTCGGAAACGTCCAGTCAGATGGGTTTTAATTTGAATTTAGAATGAATCGAAAGATAATTTATTTGCCATCCGGCTGTCGACGCGCACGCCGGTCACATTAAACCCGAGCGCCCGTGACTGGTTGACAAATTGCTAATGATTTATGGGATCGCGGGCACCGTTTGCCGTTTTTGCAAAACTAGGCAAACATCATAAATAATGATCATAAATTGTCGGCCGATGGGAAATCCTTCCACGGTGGGGTTAGTTTAAAGCGCTGCGTGAGAAATAAATGTTGCCCACGGTTTATTTTCCGGCCTGGAGCAACCCACCTCGCCGGGAAAGGGTGGGTTGTGTGACGGGCTGAAGATTAGGTAGCAGAAGACGGTCAGCTCCCACACAACAAATCATCAATGATCCGTCGACCGATCGGTGAACCGGAACCGGCTGGAAGGAGGATTATGGCAAAAGCTATCGTCGATTTAAATGGAGTCGATTCGCTGAAGTGAATAATACCGTGCGCAATGGAGGGAAAATGTAAAAAGCTCCCCCTTTCCGCCTTTTTTCCTCCAAAATCCGCCCCGCACTGGAGCGAAATTATATTTTATTTTCAATTTTTCAGCTCAAACATTTTACGATCCATTACGCTGAAGGATTTTCGAGGGCTAGTGGCTAGGGTGCCGGGCATCACCGGTCGGTTCACCATTTAACGATCAGATTGTACAGCGGAGTACTGCGAAAAAGGGTACTTGGGTGCTCAATTAGGCGCGTTTAAACTTTTCGGCTAGACATTCGGTAGGAAGGATTACGCTTTATTTACGGACTTGGTATGCTGTTGATAAGATTTGGGGTGGAAATGGAGACGAAAATAAAAAAATGGCAAGAAAACACCTTAGAAGAAAATGGCTTTTCACCTGGATGAACGAAGTAATGGCATGAAGCTTAATCCTCGAAATAGTGTTAGATGGTAAATATCTTTAGCGTCCCTTTTTTAAGGCAAATGTGAAGAAAATAAATATTTGAACATTAAAACAGAACATTTCGGTACAGCTATCAAGCTTCTCGAGGCACTAGGCGTTCTAAAATTTATTCACTACGCGTCATTATCGATTTTGGAGCACTCCACGGGAAAGGAGTTTTTTTTTCTTCCCCGGCGTGCTTGGGGGAATAATAAATCGTACGTACTGCACTCGTGTGCTCATAATGCGGAAGTATTTGCTTCGCGTACGTGAAAGTGCAGCTTCGAATCGATATAAATTACTCGACTACGACTCGGTACGTGGACAAAAAAAAACACCCAACCCCGGAGCGCACGATCGATCCGGAAGTGCTTGTAGTGCTTAAATATGTTATGAGGATTTGTTTTTCCTTTTTCTACGCTATACTTTTAACACTCACGGTGGAGCTTTAAAACAGTTCCGAATGTGTGAAACAACACATTTGTGCTAGAATAAGCTTCCGGTACGTGACATGATTTACAAACACGCAGTCCCCGACGCTTCCCAGCGTTTGTATGATGATATGTTTGCATCTAGCATCTGTTACGGATTTATTGAAAAAGTTCTGGTACGTCCTCCAAGCGGACACACAGGAAAAGATGGAAGAGAGAGTGAGAAAAAACACATTTATTTGGACCACAAACAAGGGTTCATATTATATCACCTATTCGAACAGTCGATGATGTATGGTGTCGATCTTAGTGGCTATAATTTCCGAACCGGTGCCACCAAATATTAGGTTTGCACAAATATCACGCAGAAAAGGTTAAACCCATTTGTGGTGAATTTATGGGCTCGCAGCGACGATTAGTGATCGGGGTTTTGGGTGGGTTCGCAACAAAACAACCTGTTCTAAATTTGTCCGCTCCCCGAGATGGATGATGGAAGCGCATGCAAAAACCATGGCGGGCGGGTCATCATCGTGAATAATTGCATCCGTTTCGGTTGGAGTATGTTACGGGAAAAGGACATAAAACGCTACCAGCCGGACGACCCGTAAACTCAACAGCGATTAGTGTGTGGTGGAAAGCTACAATCGAACGTAATGACTGCGGGGTGAGCTTATGAGACGCTAATACCATATTAACATGGTATCATTGGCGTAATTTTGTCAGGAGCATTGCATAAATTAAGGCGCATTACTATGGTGAGTCACGTACAAGGATAAAACTAAAGGATTTGAATATTGAATGCATTTAATGATTTATATTTTGATTTTCCCTTAACCTTTTTTTAAATACGTTTATTGGAAAACAAATTTACAATGGAAAGTAATAAAAAAATAAATAAAAATGGAAAAAGGAACATAATATAAAATATTGCATACATTTAGGCGTTCTGGTTCCTTAAATCCTTCATTTTTTTGTCCAAAAATGAAATCAATATTCGATCGGTAATGAAACTGCACCATGCAATGAAATGGCTTGATTGCACCCAGTACAATGCCATGTGAAAGGCCGATAATCGTACTGGTACAACCATCAATTACCGATAATTGGCGCGATGGGGTTGCCTTCTTTATTCGATCGTTTATTTCTGAATCGAACAAAATTGTACCTTCACTTCACACAACTTGTACGTACGGTGGTATACGAACGGGAAAGACTTATGGATATGATTTAAATTTTCATATGTTCCAGCAGGATGAGACAGAACAGTAAGCTTCCGGTGGAAGTTCAACGATCCTTGATAGCAGCAATGGCTGCGTACGTAGTCGTGCAGGAAGGATTTGCGGATGTTTCCGTGTTGTCCTAATTTACATAACAATCGGTACACCTGTACTGTATTCCAGGAGGACAAAAGTTAAATTGGAACAGTGAGAAAGAAAGGAGCAGACCAGTGCAGAAGGTGAGAAGGAAAAATTGTGCTGGAATATCTTATTTTCGACTGCATAAATAAGAAGCCCTTCCGGCTAGTGGGACAACCCCAACACGGTGGACACTTTGTTTCATCCGACAACGGTGGGGACGATTAAACGCTCATCCCGCTTTGGCGGAGACGGTTTTATCGGTATCGGTGAGAAATGAACGCAGCTGTTTGGGGCGGCATGGCTACCCTCGTTATAAATGCTAGGCACGGCCTGTAAATATAATTTTAACTCCCACGAGGGAAACTGGTGATCCTGGTTTCGTTTTTCCGTGCTGCGAACGAACGCAAGACGCCCCCGGATCGATCTCGTGTTTGTCACGTGCAGTTTGTTTTAGCAGCGATTTCATGACTGTTGACAAAGAGCTTTCTCGCAAATCAGAACCGATGCTGGAAGATGCTGCAATGTTCTGCGACACGTTTGTGAGCGGAATATCGAACACCTGATGAAGATATTGCTGGAAGGTAGTGAGGAAGCCAAGTTATTAATACCATGTGCCATGGTGGAGAGGTGTTTCCTGTTGAAAATGTTTCTCATTCACTGAGCATTGGTTGATTACAGCATAAAGTTTAATGTACGCAATAAAAGAAATGTCTTGTTTTTGATTATATTGAAATACGATCATGTTGATAGTAGACACTTCTCAGTTAAAGACTAAAGTATATGAACTTGACTCATTTTTTATAGTCCATTTTCTTCGTTAAAGACTTCTTGTGACTTCGTGACTTATCAATTTTAATGATTGTTGTGATTTTAAGAATATAACGAAACATGACATTTTCAGCTCTTTAGCAGAGGTTCTAATCAGAATTTTCGATTAAACGATATTTAAGCTTTTCTTGGAGCTCAAGATCTCGTTAACATTATTTTAAGTGATTATTCCATCGAATAGTCGAATAAGTAAGTCTACATTCGATAACCTATATATGTAATGTTCAAGAGTGTTTTCAATGGTGTTCTAAACTGAAAATATTACAACTTCATTTCTTCAATCTGCAAAACGCAAAATTGTGGTTGTTATAATTGTTTTTTAATGAATTATCCAAACAACACTGTTGATAGCGTAATGAACACACATTTTCACGTTTAAAGAAAATGACATTCACAAATG
>KB664255.1:3858396-3889555 GCA_000349025.1 Anopheles minimus | reverse complement strand
AAAATGAAATCAATATTCGATCGGTAATGAAACTGCACCATGCAATGAAATGGCTTGATTGCACCCAGTACAATGCCATGTGAAAAGCCGATAATCGTACTGGTACAACCATCAATTACCGATAATTGGCGCGATGGGGTTGCGTTCTTTATTCGATCGTTTATTTCTGAATCGAACAAAATTGTACCTTCACTTCACACAACTTGTTCGTACGGTGGTATACGAACGGGAAAGACTTATGGATATGATTTAAATTTTCATATGTTCCAGCAGGATGAGACAGAACAGTAAGCTTCCGGTGGAAGTTCAACGATCCTTGATAGCAGCAATGGTTGCGTACGTAGTCGTGCAGGAAGGATTTGCGGATGTTTCCGTGTTGTCCTAATTTACATAACAATCGGTACACCTGTACTGTATTCCAGGAGGACAAAAGTTAAATTGGAACAGTGAGAAAGAAAGGAGCAGACCAGTGCAGAAGGTGAGAAGGAAAAATTGTGCTGGAATATCTTATTTTCGACTGCATAAATAAGAAGCCCTTCCGGCTAGTGGGACAACCCCAACACGGTGGACACTTTGTTTCATCCGACAACGGTGGGGACGATTAAACGCTCATCCCGCTTTGGCGGTGACGGTTTTATCGGTATCGGTGAGAAATGAACGCAGCTGTTTGGGGCGACATGGCTACCCTGGTTATAAATGCTAGGCACGGCCTGTAAATATAATTTTAACTCCCACGAGGGAAACTGGTGATCCTGGTTTCGTTTTTCCGTGCTGCAAACGAACGCAAGACGCCCCCGGATCGATCTCGTGTTTGTCACGTGCAGTTTGTTTTAGCAGCGATTTCATGACTGTTGACAAAGAGCTTTCTCGCAAATCAGAACCGATGCCGGAAGATGCTGCAATGTTCTACGACACGTTTGTGAGCGGAATATCGAACACCTGATGAAGATATTGCTGGAAGGTAGTGAGGAAGCCAAGTTATTAATACCATGTGCCATGGTGGAGAGGTGTTTCCTGTTGAAAATGTTTCTCGTTCACTGAGCATTGGTTGATTACAGCACAAAGTTTAATGTAGGCAATAAAAGAAATGTCTTGTTTTTGATTACATTGTAATACGATCATGTTCATAGTAGACACTTCACAGTTAAAGACTAAAGTATATGAACTTGACTCATTTTTTATAGTCCATTTTCTTCGTTAAAGACTTCTTGTGACTTCGTGACTTATCAATTTTAATGATTGTTGTGATTTTAAGAATATAACGAAACATGACATTTTCAGCTCTTTAGCAGAGGTTCTAATCAGAATTTTCGATTAAACGATATTTAAGCTTTTCTTGGAGCTCAAGATCTCGTTAACCTTATTTTAAGTGATTATTCCATCGAATAGTCGAATAAGTAAGTCTACATTCGATAACCTATATATGTAATGTTCAAGAGTGTTTTCAATGGTGTTCTAAACTGAAAATATTACAACTTCATTTCTTCAATCTGCAAAACGCAAAATTGTGGTTGTTATAATTGTTTTTTAATGAATTATCCAAACAACACTGTTGATAGCGTAATGAACACACATTTTCACGTTTAAAGAAAATGACATTCACAAATGGTTAACAATACTATGTCAAATTTTATTGGCAAACTGTAAAAAAATTCCAAGCCAAAGGATAAGAAAGAGCCCTTTTTATTTATTTTTTATTGCTGCATCCCCCCAAGGCAACATGAATCACAAGAAAAAGTTTGCCAAAAGTAATAACAAATGTAACAGCGACGCCAACAAAGTCCAAGCATCATTTAACGTCGCACCATTAACGCGCGCTCGGTACGCTGGGTGACCGGGCAATAAAGTTTTCCTTAACGTTTGTTTGATTTGCCGAATGGCGCAGCGAGAAGAGAAAAAAAAAACACGTAATGCATCCCCAACCGCCCCAGTGTGGAGGGATTACTGTTGCGTCGAAGCAACGCGGTGTAATGTAACGTCTCTCCTCAGTGACCTTTGACCATGACGGCCGCAGCAATAGCCCGCATTTCGTCCGTGAAGATTTTTCCTAACCTCATGAATATTCATTGATGTGCGACAGGAGAGAAAAAAAATCGATGGACAAGAAGAAGGGGAAAAAACGATCCAGAAAATGAATAGAATAAACTATTTTGCTTCACGCGAGTACGGCAACTAAAACATCCAAATATCAGGAGATGAGTTACAAAAAAGGACTTAATGCTGAACGAAAATGCCACGTGCAGTCGTCGAAGGAAAGTTGAACCGAAAGCAAGAAAAAAATGAAGCAAAACTGTCGCAGCGGATTCCTTTCGCATAGTCAGCTTTGGAAAACCCGTATCAGTTTGACGTGCGTGTTGATTGAGTTTCCAGCAGAGCGCATAACTTCGTTAACTGCCGTACTCGGTGAAGGTGCTGGTAACAGTTCCGGTGAGGTAGGGAACAGGATGGCAGCAGATGGAGGAGCATATTTTCCCAGGGCTGGTGGGCAATGCATGTATCTTCGGAAGGACATCCACCATCCACGCTCGCCAATGAAACGAACACCGCGCGCTTAGTGCCGAGTGGCAAGGATACTAATTCAATAACGGTTGTACCGTCTTCACGTGCAGTAGGGCAAGTGAGGTCACCATCGTACCTTCTCTCTCGCAACTCCACTCCCCAGGGAGTGGTCCCCGAAAGTTATCCTAAAATAGTTTTGCCATTCGTTTATCGCCAATTCCGTGATATGGCTAAGCGATGTGACACTTGTACGAACATGGTTACTTTTACGAGACGAGTTTATTTGCCGTTGGCATTACGATTTTCCACCCAGATGGAGCACTTCCCATGGCGACGCGGCACTTGTTCGGGTGGATATGGGTAAATGTGCCGGGTAAATAAAATTGCGCAAAGTTAGGGCAAATAATGAAGCGAAATTCGGAACCGATTCTTGCCCATTAAACGGTTTTGGCTGGGGAAGGTCACTTGATCGCATGTGTCAGGGCTAGTTAGGCGATACAAGGTAATAGTTTTATGTGGAATTGAATGCGTTTCTGCGGTGGTTTTTTATAGGTCAAATAATGCTTCAAGTATTATTATTTATTGTTTTTTAATTGAAAACATATCCCGCTTGAGAAAGCAGACTTTATTTCAAATTTTATTTAAATTATAATGATTATTAAATTTACTATAAACAATGACTATGACTCTAATAGAGACTATGACTTTGAAATAAGCATCAAGTCCGACAATTTAATTAGTAAAGAGATACTAACGCAGGATGAATAGAATTATAATGTTAGAAAATTATTTTAGCTTTAAGTTAAAAGCACTACAATAAAATATTTGTTTACTCTTTTAAAAAACAAGCGCTTCAACTTGAACCTTGACATATTATTCGTAATTATGAAACAAATCATAGATTGAACGTTGAACTGAATAAATATACATAAAAAAAGAACTTTTAAGAATCATTTGTAAGTTTTCTAGTTGTGGGCAACTATTTCATTAAAACCTTGAGGTGGTGAGATTGTTTGATAATATGAATTATAATAAAGATAAATGAAATTTAAAGAAGTTATAATGTCTGGAATTTAGAAAAGATGAAAAGTGAAGCTTTCCGATTATAGTTTTATGAAAGAAAGAGGGGTGAATATCACATTTACATATTTTTAGAGCTATTTAATTATATTTCGAAAGTAGCCTCATAGTTATGGAACATGGAGCAATTTTCAACCTGGCTTAAATTTTACCTAACTTTTCAACATTACCATTTTCAGTGGCCTTATGTACCGGACTAAATAATCGATCCAAATAAAAGTGAAACGATAGAAAAATGTATTTTGATATTTTTTAATGCTCCTTAACATATATATTTTTTGTTGTTGAGTTTGGACACTACATATTTTTCATTAAAAAAAAACTTATAAATGTGATAAAAATTACCCTTTTTCTGGAGCATAATACATAACAAAATAATGTAGAAACTAAACACAAATAAAATACAAAACAAAAAAACAATATAAATTCAGAAAGAAACAAAACAAATACTGAATGCTACAGATGAAATCATAAAAGGAGAAAAAAATACAAAAGTTTGAAGAAAAATCTCATAAAAAAAGGAAAAGTGAGGGAGCGTCGTAAAACCACAAGCACACTTTGACTTCTGGCTCTTCGCAATGTTTTTGTGTAAAGAACAGGGGTGGATTTTTCTTGGAATTAGAAGAATGCCAAAACCCCGCCAACTAAGAGGATAAGAGTGGAATTTCCACACCTGCCAAAACAACATTCCAAGTGTATGCGAAAAAGAGAAAGTTTCGGCTGCCGCCCGGAGTGAAATGGAGTTCTGATTGTTTGGAAATCGGAATTCAATTGTTGATATAACTGGGACAAAGGGAAACTTTTGGTAAGCACTCTAACCCACAGTTGTGATACAATAGCTAGGATAGAAAAAGGGGAAAGCAAAGAGTGTTTAAAGAATTCGATGCATATTCATATGGAAAGTTACATTTACTTTTAGCACATTTCGGAGCAAACAAATTTAAAGTACGAACGCCTGGGTGGTGGTTAAAGATGGTGGCGGTTAAAGAGGTGATCTTTACTGGCTCTGCTCGGTGGTTCTAATATCCCTTCCATTCATAAAGCACCACACGGGGTTTATAAGCGTTTTGCTACCTAGCAATGTTTACTCCGGCCGTGTTTGGAAAACATGTTGCACGGATAAACTTCGACACGAGCGCCCCTCAACCACGCGGCCAAGAACCATCGAACAAAAAACAAACAAACCAGAAACGCAAGCCACCGTTTTTGGGGCGTGCGGAAGCACAAATTATGGCGACAAACTATAATCCTATTCTTGTGGAAGTTTGTATCTCTTTGTGCGCGCATGTGTTTCGGCTGTATGAGTGTCTACAAAGAAGGCTTCAAATTGCAGCTAACAACACGTTTTCTACTCGAGCTTCGGTTGAGATCGTTTGCGAGCGAGCCGGAAACGAGACCGACACTCGGTGGCACGACTACAAAGCAATCAGCCAGAGCTTATGCAAAATATATGTATACGGACAACAACAATCATTGACACCGGGGTCTGTACACGTTCCTGGTTCTGCCGGCACAACTCTGCACCCTTGAGCGGATGCATTTGCAACAGTTTTCGGGTGTTTCCTGTTTTTTTTTTGTTGGCATTTTCACATTTCGCATCCGGTTATGCACCGCAGAAGTGATCGCTACTCGCCACGAATAGGCTGAGTGCGCGTGCAGTGCAACCGGATGTAGCATTCGCTTCCGGATTTCCTCGTAATAGCGGCAGGATTAACATTGTACGAAGAAAGTCACGGCAGAACGCCGTTCATCCGAAATGCAATGCAAACTAACGATGTGGGAATATTTTTTTCGGAGCTTGCCCCTTCTTCCGGGAAAAGCAAAAAAAAACAGTCATCCAACCGCAGCGTTTTATTCTCTTGAAACGATTCTTCACACATTTTTTTTTCTACGGAGCAGGGAATGGTTTTGGAATAGGGAACAGCAGCTTTGGAGTGAAGAGAAGCGTTGTGCTTAAACGCGATACTCGTACGCTGCCACTGCATTAGGAGACTGATTTTGGAGCATTTTTTGTTTGGTTCCTTTAGTTGAATGTCCAGGGCACGTTTGAGAATGGAATTTTATCAGCAGAATCTGGACATGAACAGGGCAATCATGTAAGGTGGGGAGGGAGAGAGAAGAGTCCATGAAGGGGCCAGTCTGTTTGCCTTTTGTACTGTGCTTTACGACTGCTGCAGCGTATTGCGGCAAAGTCATAAAGGGCCGATGAGTTTGTATGTTTTGCATCCATCGGAAGCAGTTGATGGGTGTTTGCCTTCGAACATACACGCACGGAAAAAGCAAGAAGAGCTGCTTTGTGAATCTTTGTATGGTCAGGCACCAGCGAGAAAGTAGTCCAAAATACTGTTACGACCATAAAATGTTTCGTGGAATATTGAATTAAACATCAACAGGCAGCTAAACATTATTACTATTTTACGACAATTCAGTTTTGGAAAATCGAAAGAGAAATGGCGAAAAAAGAAACTCTTGATCGAAAATAGCGTAACAGTAGAAAAAAGTTCGTTTGCCCCTAAATGTATGCAAACCAAATACAATTTATTCCAAATAGTGACCATAAAGCTCGTGACACCTTGCACTGCGATCATAAACATTAAGCGTTTCAATGGCTAAACGGTCAAAGGGCTATGTTCTGCAGAAAATAAAACTAGGCATTTAATTCTATTACCCTGTCCAAAACTCTCGGAAAGAAAAACACATTCTCCGCGAATAATAAACCTTTTTGCGACCCATTCGATTGAATATCTAACAGTCGATAATATTACCCAGCTGGCCGGACAAACGTTCATCAATTTTCACATCAACCGCACAGGGAAACCCTTTCTTACGGGCACTATTTCCTTCGCTAACTGGTAATAAAAAAAACTTTGGTTCGTAGATCGTTTATTGAAAGCCCGACACGTGCTCAAGGGTTGAATGTGACATATAAAACCGGAGCTACAATCGAGCAGCGGGAGCTACAACGCTCGTTAGCAAAAACTCCCCCATCTGCAGTGGAGACCCAGAGTAACACTCGAATCTGGTTGGACGACGGCTTCCCCAAGTGAGTGCCGCCATTGGTTCGAATGGTTATGGGCGATCTTTTGCTACAGACGGTCGCCGGTTACGGAAAACTGTTTTGCAGCGAAAACTATACTTCAGGAACGGCGTAGGTCGGAGTACTGGGTAAAAAGTGGGAATTGCATCATTTAATGGAGCTTGATTTGGTTCGACGAATAAATGACGAGCACGATACGGAATGACGCAAAACGGGCTACGGATTCTGCAGTTGACAGGATCTGTTAGGTTATTGGCGAGTGAACGAGAAATTACCGGTGCCACCGCACAAGCAAGATGCGCTTAGGAGAAAAATGAATATTTAAATAACATTACTTGAAGCGACAGTAAACCGAACTATGATACTTTAGTGCTAGCTACACATCGATAGAAACTGACAAGAAGATCATAATACGACAACATGATAATAGTAATAGGATATCGAGAGATCGAGATTATTACGCATACAATGGGGGAAAGCAGAAAAGAAAATACAAAAAAATACTGTGAAAAATATTAATCAGGATAAGGTAACTGAAAAATCTAAAAAAATGAAAATAAGTGTCAGGTAAACTTCGATAAATCAAACGTTTCTAGTAAAATAAGTGAAGAAATTTCCAAATAAAACTTAAAAATGCACAAAACAACTTCTGGTTACACAAGATGAAAAGAAAAATTATACAAAATGCAGTTTGCAGGGAAAACAAAATAGAAGAATAAAATATGTTGAGATAATAAAACAAAACAGGTATTTAATGCCATCGGTTGAAGAAAGGTCACCACAATATGTAATAGCTTACACACAATGAGCAAAGAGACACGACAAAGAGAGTTGTAGAAAAACGAGCTTAATAAATCGTATCCTTGGATGCGAAGTACCAAACGAAAACACAAAACTAATCTCCCGAAATAAATTTAAAACAAAATCACACCAAACAGTGGGATCGAGCTAACAGCGACACAAAACAAAGGGACACGATAATAAAAGATTGTGTTCACTCGTCTAGATTACACGACACAGAATGGATATTAAATACTTCTCCACGAACCATTTGCTAGTGCTGGGAGTGGAAACGAAATACAACCGAAACGAACCAGCATCCCTTTCCTGTTTTTTTGTTTGTTTTTTTGTTTTTGTAAATTTCTCTTCCATCCCCCATTTTGCTCGAAGGCATCATTTTATAACCGGTGCACTGCTTGACAAGCGTCGGAGTAATAAGAGATTTTGTTTTTTTTTCGGTTTTCCACTTCCTTGTTCACGCTCGCGAGCCAAATGCAACCAGTATGATGACCGCATTGTGAGCAATTATGTTTAGCGGGAATAATGTTGTCTCAAGCTGCGAACTATGGCTACCAGTGTTTGGCCCTCGGGGAGCAGTGCAATGAACGTTTTATTAGAGCGTATATCGGTATGTGGGGTTTTTTTTTCCCCTTTTTCAAGCCAATTTTAAGCAGCATCATATCGGTCCATCGGTTTGCTATTATTCAGCAGTATGTGTTTTTTTTTTGTTTGCGTGTGTGTTTACTTTCCACCGGGAGGCGCATGTGACACACGTGATGTCCGTGCTAGGTTTGCATCCTTCCCGCCGGTGGGTTGGGTGGGACCGTTGTTGATCGCTGTTGCTTCGCAATTCGTGTGCGGCGGGACGGGTACGGGACGGCGTGACGCGTACAATCGTGCAGGGATTAGCGCAAAAGCTGTTCGTTATAAAAGCTGTGCCATTTTGCCGCCCGCTTTGCCTATGTACGCTGAGGCGGCATCTAGGTGGTGGGTGAGACGGGTGAAGCGATGGCGGTGTAACGGGACGAAAACGGGGGGGGAAGGGAAGCATTTCATTAGCGAGGGGGTGGTGTTGAATAAATGAAGTGATGGTGGCACTTTATATTTGGCGCGTTTTGATTATTTCTTGGAATGAAGCAATGTTTTGCAGTGTGAATTTTGTTTGTGTCAAGTTTGTGCGTGTATTTAATACATTTTCCTCGTACTCATTAAAAGCTTATTTCAAGTTGATTTTGTAGTGTAGCATGTCCAGTTTCCCTAAATACGATAACGGCTATATAGCTAAATTTATCAAAAGGAAAATATGTGTCGAAAATCACATACTTTCAGGCGTTTTGCCCCGCATATTCTGTGCTCGATACCTGGAGCACCAATATTGGTAATAAAATATTCATTTTTATGATAACAAATTAAGCAACATGATTAGAATAATTTAATGTTTCAATTTTAAAAATTGTGTTGTTTTCCCTAACATATGGTGTGTTTGGTGTAAAGTATTTTGTTAGCCCAAAGCCGGTTTTGATAAATTGTTTTAAAATACAATCTTAAAAAAAAGCTTGATTACTTTATAATGAAAAAGAAAGACAGTTTATGAAGCAAAAACATATTCAAACCATGCACATGAACAACAACGAAATAAAAAAAAGGAATCAATCAGAACATTTGGGTTTGCATCGACGACCGGTTGACGAGGGATAATCGGGGATGCTTCATTCCGAGGTTTGTGTACTCGGTCGTGAATATCCCAAAAGCGTACCACAAACAAGGATTTATTAGACGTTGATTGGATAATAAAATAAAAGCCGTTGATAAGGGTAACCGAGCTAGCGAACTTAATTTTTAACCATTTGTAGCTCGTTCGCACATTGCCGTGCAACAATCACCACAGAAGGGAAGGCTGATTCACCAACAGCATGGTGAATTTCTGCAAATAAGATTGTCACTTGACCAGTCCATGAATTGGTTCTAATTTGTGCTTCCTACTTAACATAATTTACGATCACTGTAGTGGTACCTAGCTATTCACAGCAACTCGTCCGCAGCGCCTTGCATACCTTTAGGCGCGTAGAAACATCCCGTGACAAATGTTCTGCTGGAGCGCATTTCGTTCCAAGTGGCTTCGTAATGAGGGCGTACGAAATTCGCCTGAATCCATTTGCTGATGAAGCGACCATTTTAAGCTAATTAACTAAACGGACTGCTCCAAAAAACGAAAAGAGGGATCCACTGAGTATCCCGGTGAGTATGGTCGTAAACTTCAGCGCTGGTGTGTACCGGCGTTGGCTTGTTCCCTTTTTTTTTTGGTGTGTCCCATTTTTTGTTGTTGCCAAAGTGAAAACGTGCCACCGACCGGAATGTATCCGGTGCCGGAAAGCGAAGGAAAAATGGTGTCGAATATCTTTTCGCGAGCCGTTCACATTTGTTGCTTCGTTACGTACGTCGCGTTCGCTTGAACGTTGTTGTTCGTTCGCTTCTTCTTTTCGCTTCGGAGTAGGGAAGATGAGGCTTTGCTGGAGAACTTCCGGTTGGGGTTTCGACAACCGAATTCCGCTGATATTCAAGCAACGAGTTGAAGCCGTAGTGAAAGATTCCGTGATGGTGAGCAATGGAATAATCACTACCATTTATCTTCGTTTCATGCTGATCTAGGAGTGGGCACACATGGACCTGGCTGCAGGGAACGGGGTTTCTACGTTCTTCCGGGTTTGTTGGTTGTCCGATGGGAAAACTTATCATGCAATCGTGCGTAGGGAGTTGGGGATAGAATTCGCACAAATCACTGCCCCAGAAAGCGAGCGAGCCGATAGGCCGAATAACGAATTAATCATGTTAATCATTTTGACCTCCGAGTGTAGCAGTGCAGGGAATAAAACATGTTCCACACCTGCCATCGTACTGCCCAGTTTGACTAATTACCGATGTGCATGATTTCCCTGCACAATCACAGCCGAAGTCTTCCGCGGAGGTGGAACCAGTTGGAGCTTTCATAAATCAAGTTTCTTTCACTTTTGACGAGATGTCGCAAACAAGAAAAGTGCGCAACTTCAAATTTAATAAAAAGGTAGAGTTGTCATTGCGGAAAGAGAAGAAAACCATCCAACTTGTAAAGCTGTCAGCCTGCTGCTGGTTTATACAACTAATGAGATTTTGATCGAAAATGCTTCACCAAACTGTGTAGCAAAGAAGTCATGGGAAAACTTCACCCTTCGCTGCATGTGCTGTGCACGTGCGCCTGGGGGGCGAACGAAAGAAAAAGGCAGAGTAAACTTTCGCCCAAAAAGTCGGTGACAATGCCTTGTGGAATGTTCATGCCGTTTTTGCATGTCCGCACTGCAGCGTTGCCTAATCCGACGTGGAAGAACACGTGTGATCGTTGCTCCAAGGCACGACCTTACGCTTTCCTGGGCGTCTTACTGAGGACATAAGGATGTCGTATGACAGATGACAAATGTGCACAATGGCGAAGAAAGCAAAGATTGCTTCTTGAAATAGCGATTATCTTTTGGAGAATTTGATTCACTTACTTCATGGTTCTCCAAAAAAGTCTAAACGTTTAAACTTCTTGGTCGATATACCAAAATCCTCAATCGAACCCTTTAACTCGTCCAGCCTAATAAAACCGGTAGCATCTTCAACCTAATGCAGCCAATATACCCAATCAATGTTTAAATATTGATTCAATGAGATTGACCTTGAGCTGTGTCTACAGTTGTACACCGCCGTGCAAACATGTGAACGAGGAGCGAGAAAAAAAGAACGTCCCCAAAAATACTACATTCCACAGAGTCACAGTGTCCAGTGCGGAACATTGGTGAGTTCCGAAGGCACGTACTTCCTTTGTCGCTGTTCGGTAGCGTACCGCACCGTTTATTGTTGTGGTCGTAAAAGGAAATAAATCCAGACGACATTCCAGCAAAAAGGCTTGGGCAGGCCCTCCATTCGAGACTCAATCAAAACGAGCGTGCGGCATACACACGAGCAAACAATGGACGTCTCGACGTTGCAGGGAAAAGCCGTCAAGGACCGGAAGGCTACCCGGTGTGCGATGTGGTTATGGGAAAATTGTATTTACCCTTGTGTCTTTTCCATGGTACGACGGTGTTGTGTGTCAACCGGCCGTTGTTCACTTCGTAGCTTTCCTTGTGGTAGGAAAAAAACAAATTCCTGCGAATAGAATCCATGGCCACCACCCAAAAGGGCTTTGTGTCTTCGTTTTTCACTTCGCCCAAAACTTGCTGGGTTTTTGTGTTATTTCTGATCATTTCTCCAACTGCCAAGCACTGGTGGTGGTGTGTTTTATTTTTACCCTGCAGAGAATGGGCTTTCTTTCGTGCTGCCCGATGTCCACAGTGCCACCCTTCCGGAGACAAGTTGCAACATTATTTTTACTCTCGAAAACAATACCAATAGGACAAACCATTCCCGTCCGCTTACATTGTGTGTAGCCGGCTAGAAAAAAGCGAATCTCTTTTGTTTGAAGTGATTTTATTTATCACTTCCCTGTGACACGGTTGGCCCCCAGCGGCAAAGGGTACTCCGGAACTCGGTTGCGCGTGAACCGAACCGATGTCACCCGCTGTACCGGCACTCGCAAGCCACCGGACTCGCGTCCATCCTGTTTGGGTTGAGCTGCCAGCAGCCAAAGGAAACGACACGGAGTCAACTGTCATGTTAATTATTTCCACCCCGGCACATGGCCATCGGGCATCACGTTCTTTGGTGGGTTAGTTTCGCAAACGTTCAATCGGGGTAACGGTGTCGATCGGAAGGACAATAATGGGTGCGCTTTGTTCACTTCCCGGGTATTCACGGACCGCTGGCTAATGTTGATGGCGTTTCCGGTCTCTGCTGGGAGCGATGTTTGTGCGTCCGGTGTAGGGAGAATCGTTTCCTTTCTCGGGGGTTCGCATTGCGAAATTGGAGTGTTAACTGTATTGTGGAGCGAGAGTTCCCTTTCTGGGGAGGGAGTGAAAAGTTTTGTGCAGCAATTATCGAGGTTATAGACCAGACGGTTCTATTCCTGTGCCGATTTAGACCGCGTGGAAATGGTTAGATCGGTTCGTCTAAAATTCGCAGTGGGATGGTTTCAGTGGATTAACTCGGAAGGAACCTCGGAGGTTTCGGTGACCTAAGGGATAATTGTGTTTAGCAGCTTACAAAACGGAATCTGAAGTGATGGTGTAAAGTTGTTGCGGCCGGATGTAACGAAGAATCCTAAATTAATTTATGGATACACAGGATTGAGGATACAGACACGAAATTCAAGCTGTTAGTACAGTAATAACAGCTCCAGAAGTGGATTTTCGTTACCGTATGGTTGTGTCATATTATGATCCTCAGAAGTCTGCACGTCCACAGAAATCTGTGAGCTTATTTTGAAGATATTGACTACATAAGAAGAAGTAGAATATTGTAGAAGATGCAATTAATCCAGATCTTGAATTCTTGGAGATCTTGGATTGACCGAGTTGATATTGAAGATATCATAGATCTTTGGATATCTTTCAAAATGGTTTGAAAATCTTTTTTAATATTTTTCAGTGTTCCAAGGTGGTTCAAAACATGTTTAACGCTTTTTAACTTTCTTGAGAGGGTTTTAACATTATAAGAAAATGTTACTAAAAATATCCTGGTGCATAAGTTTGTTGAGTTCACTAACTCTTTACCATGCTCCTCGCTTATTGACTTTATATCAATCAAACGTTTCCCAATCACGTACAAAAAGGTATGCATTAGGTTGGGCCACTTAATATCGAACCACTTAGCTATTCAAATATGGCCGCCATTCAACCGACGGATTATGTCGTCGATTACCTCTCAAGTTATAATTTCGTTCGTATTTTTTTTTGCTTTTCCCACTTCTTCGAACAAATCAAAACGGAACCGTATTCGATTCAAGTGCAACACACAAAACGCAGCAGCAAACGAAGCAGGGAAAACCAAAACGGAAGCACAAACAAGCTTTAGCCGATTGAATGGATAATCGAAAAATAAAGGAGTGTAAATATTAACTTGATTTAAGCGTCTGCGGCAAACATTCGTACCGGTGTACGCGGTAAGGAAACAAAAAACCTGTCCAGGTTGAAAATGGAACGAAGAAAACTAATTGAAAGAGGGAATAGGTAGAATGAAAGCTGGTGGGAAACAAACGTCCAAATAAAAAAAATATTCGGAAAAAGAACGTAGACGTCTTTTCTGGACTTTACTAAAAAAAAACAGGAAATCGTATCGCAGGCAGTGAGGGGAAAATAAAACATCGAGGAAAATTGATTTTCCTTCGCTTCCATTTCTTCTTATCGACGGTATCGAAAGAGCGTGAAGGTAGTTAATAAAGCGTGGAATGAATTTCCTCACAAAACGGCAATGAAAAGACATGGCCAACATAAAAGCATTGCACAACAAAACGTATACTCTGGTGGGAGGCTTCTCGGGCTGTGAGGTGGGTTTTTGGTGGTGGTGGTTGTCTTTTTGTTTGTGAATTATGTTATCGGAATGGGGGTGTTGGAGTTCCTTTTCTTGAAAAATATTAGTCTAAACCGGAAACACGGACGATGGGTGTGAAGAAAATGAGTTATGTGTGTGGTGGGGTTGGTACGATCGTTCTCACTAAAGCCACTAAATAAAAAGAAACGGTCACAAAAATGGCACACGATGACAGCGCGTGTTAGCGTTTTTATGTTTGTGAGTTGAATGAAAAATGGCACTTTAACGTGAATAGAGAAGGTGTTAATTTCATTGCTTTCCGCCACTGTTGTGACCGTTTTTGTCTACTAGAAGCTGTTGAGCTATTACGACTCGTGATATGATTTTTTTTTCTTTTGTTTTCCGGCGATGAGGATTGCGTGAGTAGCGTGTGTTACATCAATACCGTTGCTATCGTTGATTTGTTAGGATCGAGAAGAGCTATCAGCGGTTATGGAAGATGTGAACGACCAGCTCTAAACGCCTGTTGCTAGGGCGCCTGTTGCGTGTGACAGCGTAAGAAAGATGGTGGCACCGAAGCCAACTGTTCGACGGGACAGATGAAACTTACCAATCTTCGGTCCCAGATCCTTCGTCTTCACCTGGTTCATGCGGCGTGCCATCGGGCCGGAACCGGGCATACCAATGCCACCGCCTTGACCTGCCGGCAATGTCCCAGGGTGGACGGCGGAGCGTTAGCAGCACAAGCGGTGAGCACGTCATGAAGCGAACGCATTGATCGCGCGTGAATGTGAGCGAATGAAGCAAATGCAAACACGGATGAAAAAAGAGAGAGAGAGAGAGGGAGGGAATTCTTTAAGGGTCCTCTCTCGAGCGACTACAGATGGTTTGCTACACTCACCTGCAGTACGTGGCTGTCTCGGTTGCTCCACCGGTAGAACACGCCGTCGCTTCTTGGGCAACTTCGCACGAGCCTGCGTGTGTGAGTAGTACATCGCAAAGTTACTCACAATGACGGGAACTGGGAGCGCGATCGTCAGCACGCCTGCCAACGCACACAGTGCACCGACAAACATTCCGATGTACGTTTTGGGCGCCATATCACCATACCCGACGGTGGTCATCGTGACCAGGGCCCACCACAACCCGAGCGGGATACTGTTAAAGTCGTTGTGCGGGTTCGCCTGGATCCGTTCGGCGTAGTACACGAGGCTGGCGAAGATCACTATACCGAGCACGAGGAAAAACACCAGCAGCGTCAGCTCTTTGGCCGACGCACGAAACGTCTGTATGAGAATCTTCAAACCGGACGAATGGCGCGTCAGCTTGAACAGCCGCATGATGCGGATGATGGAGAAGAACTCGAGGATGTCCGCATTTTCCAGGTGCGATGCGAACCGCTGCAGCACCAAATCCACGTAGAAGCTAAGCGTCGCGATGTAGTCGATGATATTTACAGATGACGTGACAAACTCGCACTTGTTGGGCGAGGAGATAAAGCGTATCTGTCGAAGGGATGTGGACAAACCGAAACATTAAAAGGCACTCTTATTTCTTCATTTCTCAAGCAGCGGTTGCAACCGTCTGATGGGTTCTTGCCTACGCGCTAACGATTTAAGTCGTGCTGAGCATTTTATTTCTTTCGCCACAATTTATGGCCGTCGTCATTACAGTACCACTCGGCGTGGGGTCTTCGCTTTGCACTCCAACTGCCCACAAACGGAACGACGATGACGTCTGGTGGCTTTCAGGGCTCGTGCTGTGTTGATTGCGTTGCAAACCAAGTTTGGTGTACCTCAACGCAACTGGAGCACGAGTGGTTTCACATTTGCGCTACATAATCTCGGATGCACTCATTTACCATTATCCGGTTTCCGTGCCAAGAAAAAAAATGCCACCCTTGCGTCCATTGTCAACAAGTGACAAGCTGTAACAGTGTGTCATTGTTTCTCTGAACACCAGGTCTCACTCCAGGGGTGGCGTCTAGTGCTTGGAATGGCGTATAAAATTACATTACCTTGTGCCCAGCGCCATTCCAGCAGGACACAACGGTGGGTAACGATGTTCAAGCATGCGGGGCTAGATCTCGGGCTGGTGGAATCTCGGTTTCATTGCCTTCATTCATTGTCTTAAGGATTAGTGGGTGTGGGTGTAGCTATTTTTTTCTTCCAAGAATATATTTCGCTGGAATGTTCCTCTTTCGTTTTGCGTGAGGACGATCTGTTCGAGAATTTTCCGTCGTCTGTGTTCAGTTTGGGAGCAGACATTTTATGGCTTATTGCTGTGGCGAAATGGATTACATTTGTCAATGGCCGAAGAATGCGGTGTACTCAACAAAAACCGTTTAAAACTTTCCTCGGCATTATTTTATGCTCAAATATTGACGTTCCGGAATGGGCAAATTTGCTAGACCGAACGTTCGCCAAAGGCAAAAACCCCGTGAAACAAGCACCGAACCGATACTTACCAAAATTTCGAACGTAAACCACGCATTGCAGACACATTCGATGTAGAAGAACGCAACGTGGGCGTTCGTTTGCGTTTTGTCCAGCACCCAAGCCGTACTGCCGTTGGCCGTCTTGACCGTGATGTTTCGTATGACCGGCACCCGCATGTCCGGGTGTGTCTTCAGGCAGAAGGACAGGATGGAGACGCAGATGAAAAACACCGATATCACACCGATTATCTGCAGAGCGAAGACACGGAAGAAAAAGCGAACGGTGAGTAAGAAACCATTCTAGGCGTTAATCACTCCCAACCACTGGGGGGCGTTTGTCGGTCGACGGCACCAGGCGTGTGCCGGCATCCGTCCGTACCTTGGCAGCGTTGGAGCTGTACGGTTCATCGAACAGCGACCACATTTGCGGTTTCGTGTGCTGCCACCAGGAAACCGTACCCTTTAGATAATCGTCCTCGTAACCGAATTTCCTAGCTAGTTCCTCCTCCGTCGGTTTCTCCGTGTCGAGATCGAGCCGTTCCAGCACGGCGAGCGTTTCCTGCGTATCGCGATGCTGCGACGAGATGGAAGGGAAGAAAAACAGACACACAATGTAGCGAGATGTGGAACCGTGCGGATAGTGTTCCGAAGAAGTAGAATGGAATTAATTATGCATCGATATTGGGTAAACAGACTTAGTTCGCCTGCGGAGGAGAACTCCCACTGCCACGGTGGTCAATCGATAGGTGGTGTTGTTGTTTTTTTTCGGAATCTTTTGGAACAACCAGTTTCTATCGGATGGAACGTTGGACTAGAATAGATTGTCCGAAGATATGTGGACTTGCAAGAGCTGTTGCGCAATGCCACTTCCGTAGGGCAGTAGATTGGATTAGCTGATTCTCAGGCGGACACACCGGGTGCGTGGGTTTTGTATCTTCCAAACATAAAGATCCTATCAGGCTTGACATTTTCACAGCAAGGACATTATCACGATCGATTTGAGCAGGGATGTCAGAAGAGTTTTTTCGAACATTACTGAAAAACTTTCCAATTCAAATTTTGAGTCTTTAGTGTCAGAATTCCTTGAAGATAGTAACTTTGATATTGAGTCGCTCTTGAGTTCTAGAAAACGAAACATGCAATAATTGGAATGTTTGACAGTTCTGGATTAATATTGGTTGCTGAAAGTCCTCACGACTAAACAATGAACTAGTCCCGATTAGATGAACCTGTGAGCTTTTATGGCTTTTTTTGAGGTGAGTGTGTTGGGTGTGAAGCTCTCCCTTCGTCCAAACTCTCCTATTCATTTGTGTACCCTTTTCGAAGGTTCATAAATTGTACCTATCCAGGGCGAATCCCTCGGGAGACCCTCGGGTGCAGAATATTACACGGCTCAATAAATCATTACCATAAAATGAAAGCGGAAAGCCACACCGAAGCAACACACTGGACTGGCGAACCCGGTGGGCACGTTCCGGAACCATGCCAAACCGACGCACTGTGGTCTATGAAACGATTATATGAAATGTGATGACGTTGTCCACCGCCACGGGACAGTAGGGAAAAGAGCGTGCAGTTTGTAGCGAAGGATTTAGACGAGGGAACAAAAAAAAAATGGCCATAATAACGAAAGGGTAGGCAGCTGTTGGGCTTCCCAGGGATAGTAGGGTAGACGCAGGACCGTGCTAGACCGAGTCGTGCCCATACGGTTGGAGGCGCTATTTGCGTAAATAATAAACGAGAAATGATGACGACATTGCCGGCTCATCCGAGACCGTATGTGTGCACGTGCCTGGATGGAGAACCCTGGAGAGGAAACACCATTATCTTTGGCAAACATTTTCGACCAAGAGCAGACCGGCCTGCCAAGGACTGGCGCCACCAGGTTACGGTGATGAACGTGCCATATACGAGGACATCAGCGGCACGGATCATTTGATGGCATGATGCGGCAGTTGAACTTCTCGGCCGCATCAAACCAGCTCACCAAAAACCAGTCGATGCAGTACACTACACCAACCGGTATGTCCTGGCGGGATTATACATTTTTAAAAGGCGAGTCCTGTGACGGCGCTCGGTGTACGTTACTTTGTGACAGGCTATGTGCCGGTCGGCCGGGAAGCTATTTCCACTGGCGCCTGCCTGAGGGACTCGCAGACGGTAAACAGTTTCACTAATGGAAGATAATCATTCGTATCGACGAGACGACAAGTTCGCACTAGAGGCGCTCGACGAAACATTAACCGTGGTGCTACATTTCCATCTTGCTGTATATGGTCGAATCATTCCGGTTGTAGTTGGCCGTTGAAACGACTGAACATGACTTCAGGCGTTGGATCTTTCCGCATGACAGCAAAACCTCAAATTCTTCATCTCGCAACGAGATCTTCCAATACTGTCGTGTTGTCCTTGTGAATTCCGAACCATACTTGTTTAACCTCACTAATTCATAACAACCCAATACACAACTTCTCGAGGTCATGCATTTCACAGTAGCTAGGACTACACGTGCTCTAAAATGTAAATATGTTGCGTTAAAATTTAGAAATCTCTATTCCATCCCTGTCGACTTTGTGGAAACCGCGAATGACAACATCTGAGTGTCGGGTGGTGAGTGATGCGGTTTCATCGGTGTACCACAGTGCTTTTCCGATCCCCGATGATGGATTAGCTATCGCCAGTGTGACAGACTGGCGGATGCTGATCGTCAGAGTCAAAGGAAGAGAATGTTTGCACAAGCAGGGAATGTTTGTAGGTGTGTGCGTGATGTTTATTTTGTGGTTCGTAGATCATCAGACTAGTGGAGTACGATGATACGTCTGAATGCCTGCAAATTGATTGGCAATGAGCTGGATAAACTTTGGTGAGCAAAGCGTTTACTTATCAAATTTGCATCATAATTCCGTTTAGTGAGCATTATTGACTTGGTGTTAATTTCAATAGTTTTTAGAATTTTTGGCGGCTTTTCAGCACCCTTGCAAGCTTCAAGCCAAAATCCCATATTCTTGAGTGTACCTCAACGAGGAGGTTACATTGCCAATAGACATTTCCAAAGTACTCCAACTAAAAGTGACAACTTACTCCCAGGTGAACAGTAATGTTGTATGTTCCACACAGAACGATTGAATCATAGTTGCTGCAGAGAACCAGCTGGAGCGTTTTCAAATCTGTTCCAAAGCTTTCACACGGCAGCACACGAAACAATAGAAATAAACATCCAGCAAACGTTACGGGAGCTCGGGACGAATAGCTCGGTGGAAAACTTTCTAGAAAATTGAAAATACTTTTCTCCAGACATTCCCGGAGCGTCTATTCTTTCGCAAACTGCGAAGAACCTGCACCGGGGAGCGTGATAATCGGAAGCACCTTGAAGGTTTTTGGGCGGTAGCTAGTTTTCCCTGGCCATGCCCCTTTCGTTTAGGCTGGAGGGCACATTGGTAGCATTAACATTCACGCAAGCATAAATTCTTGAGCGAAAAAGTTTTGATTCGTTTGTTTGAATTCTCGCTAAAAGTGTGTATTTCGGAAGGAAGGGTTTCTCCAGCGCTCAAGTTATGCTATTTTGGATGCTGAAGATAGACAAAGGATAGCGTTGTTTGGGCAGGCGGTTGTGGTAAGAAACAGACATGTCCCCCCGGAGAGAAACCAAATCATATTTGAGCAGCAAACTTTGCTCGCTAGATTATTGCTCTTGGTCTGAGTGGTACGGTGCATTATACACTTTAATCATTTACTTATCGAGCTCGGGGGAATCTGACGGTTGGTTTAAAACCGTGGGTAGTTAGTTTCGGGAGGTGTAAAGGTAGCTTTTAGACTTGTTTCTAACGAAAAACAATCACGTACAATGCAAGTGAGGTGCTGATGCGTTTTGAATATTAAAAATTAATTAAATGGTGAAAGATTTAGTGAAGATAATCGATTCGAAAGGCAATGCAATTGCGCTTGCAAGATAAAAAAGCAGATATGGTTTGCACTTTGCATACTTTGAGGGAAGTTTGTTAGAAAGACATCATATACGGGATCTGCGCAACAAAGCGCCTAAAGGTATGCAAATTCAAAATATTTTTCGTTTTTTCGTTTTTTCTAATTTACTTTTAACAAGAATTGACAGCCGAGTAAGCCCGGGATAAGGCAAAAAAAATCAAGGAGGAAATGCCTTGATATGTTTGTAAACATCAGCGATAGGCTGACAATACGGCAAAGCGCCGTCATAATCAAATAATAAATAAATAAAATAAATTTAACAAGAATTCAATGTTGTTAAATTAATATAAAAAGAACTATCGTTTTAATAAATTTGCTGTACATTTTTCACTTACAAACAGTGTGAACGGCACTTTAACCAGTGCGTTCGAATTTCAATTGCGTATGATAAACTGTTCCAGTGAAATGCAAACAGTAACCCGAAATTGTTTGCCAGGGTGACACAAAATCGCGCCTTTATCCTCCTATTTGCATTGAGAGCGATTCTACACTGTGATGCGGCGTGTGGTAACGTCTTGAACCAGCTTCACGATGAAGGGTAGCACTTTACTCAGAACTGTGTCTGAAGCGAGCTATCATGCAAAGTTCTAACCGTTCCGATTTGCTATTTCTTCAGAAATGTAAATCTTGTCATACCGTACACCACACGCAGAACACACGCGCGTTCGGTTTCCGTCAGTTCGCTTGACTTCGTTCGATTGGGGGAGGAAAACATAAACGGTATGGTTCGTTTGGAACACACTGCAGACATTTCCAGCCATCCCGGGCACTTTGATGTCATCGACAGCCGGGAGAGTTCCTCAACACCATGCTTGTATGGGGAACCAATTTTCCTAACGCCTGCTTTCCGCGGTCATGTTATCCAATCGTCATCAAAATATTGCGATCATGTTCGTAGGGGCGTGTTTTATCCCTCCACCCCCGTGCAATGACGACACGGCGTTTCGTTTTGAAGCGGCAAAGTTAATGTTAACAAATCACGTTCGGTAACAAGTTCTCGCTCATCAATCTTTCGTCCGATAGACGTTGACGATGGGAAGAACGAGGCTAAGCTAAGCGTATGCGTTTTTCCCATTTTGGGGGTGCTGTTGTTTTTTTTTTTGGAAATGAGCTTCCATTGTGTAGAATACGATAGGCAACAAAAAATTGAACCATTTTCTATGTGGCAGGTGTGAATAAATCAAATTAAGGGTGGTGTGTTTTTTATTCGCCGATCGATCGCTTACCACGATTGATACACACGGGGGGCTCAGTATGACGAAGTGATACCGCATATTTGTGCGATGAAAAAGCAACTTTTGTGTGCCCTTCCGTCTTTAGAAGGTTCTTTTAAAGCATTAGCAACAAAAAAAAAACCGGTGGATCACTTTAACTTTGTGTCAGAATCTCGTTTTCTTTGTTATAGATATGTCGGTAGTGAGAATGGTAACTTGCAGCTGAACCAACAAATGACATCGTGGTTCGTTGAAGGTGCACGCGTTTGATATCGGAGGTACAGCCATTTGTCGGGTGTTCGTTACACGAAAACGACGTGCGATATCAGTTAAGATCGAGTGCATTGATTGGGCGAATCATTTACCATGAGGTGGCAATCGTTGTTTGTGGTGATCTTTGTGATGAGTTTACTGACAGCAGTGCATAGTTATGAGCTATTCCGTCGACGACACACTCTGAATCACACGTTGCTCTTTGAGTGGCCCATGTTATGAATAGGCAAGTAGCAGTTGCTTGCATAAAAAGAAATAAATTTGGTGATGCAGTAATATAAGACTGACAAGTGTTCGAGATCGCAGTGCTATTTGATCTTTTAAAAAATAATAGTTTTGAAAATAACATAAATATAATTTTATGGTCTCTACATAACAATAAACTGTTCCATTCGTTTTCGAGCGTAGAAATTATCACAGTTCGTAAGGTAGCTGTACACGATACGATACTTTGATTACGTAGGGGATTTTTTGTTTGAACATTTTAATAATACAGATCCTGAACCAGAATCTGAACGTTTGAAAGAACATTGAAAAACTAAATTTTACTAAAAAACTAAAAATTAAGTTGTACAGTTTTCCTTCCGTGTTCATTTTAAAATTTGGATTCTGTCTCGGTTCTCTTATTTTCGATAGCATTTTTGATAATCGAGCATATAGCTAGTGAGCGATCGGTTGTAATGTCAATAAAAAAGGTTTAAATCAACAACTTTTTTGTGCTATTTAGCTATTATTTTTGGCATCTGTTATTAAATCAGGATGGCTTCATGAGTTGGTGGTCACGGCTCCGGCATATCACACAACAGGAAAGGTACCAAAATTCCATCCGTATAGTTCACCGATCATATTCAGCTTAGTTTAGTAAATAAATAATATTTTTCAAGCACAAAAAATTCTTTTGTGTATGTACCAAGCAACGTAGTTCAGTATTTGAACACAATAAAAATTTAAGAACTTCTAAAATTTTAAGTAGGTTTGGAGAATGACAGATCATTGCAGTTTTCAATACTTTTTGAATTCGGCATGGGAAATTTTGTATTTCTTTGACTGAATTAATTTTCAAGTTGTGCAGCAATAGCCCGCTTACAAACTACTACCAACTAATGATGATCTGAAGAATTTATTTTTGGCTGACAGCTTGTCTATTTTCCAACTTTTGAATATTTCCAAGAAAATTCGATATACGCGAAGACTCGATATACTCTATTGCGTAAGTCTTTTCATGTGTAAACATCCAGTAATCAATCGTAGTAACCGTTATTCGTAGAAAGAACTACCAATGATTACAACCAAAAAATCTGGGACCTATTTTAAAAATTTGCAATCTTTGCTCGAAAGCACCGATTAGTGGAAACAATTTTTGCGGACAGTTAAAACTCGAGCAGGATGCGTATCGTGTATACATACCTTTAGTACAATGATGAGTAGTATGCCATTTTTATACCATTCTTCGATTTATTACATTACCCTTGCAATTTCCACCATACATGTATGCGTCCATGTTGCGGAGATTTATGTTTTTCAATTACGATTAAACTTACATCCATGCACGTAATTTCGCTATCGCATCGTGATGTAATTTGTGCCGAACCGGACGGTTACAATTGCTTTTGCGAGCATGGGCATGTGTCCGGCATTGGCCGTTAAGTAAAAAGCGATTTGTTGCGAAGAGACCCGAGGCATAAATTGTACGAACACGGTAAAGCCTGAAATTCGACACAGACATATCGAATTCTTGAAGCCATCTGTCCTTGAGAGGAAACGAACGTGCACACAAATCGTACCATGTTTGTCGATGTTTTGAAGCAATGTCAAACAGCGTATCATTTCCCTGCCTGTAGGGTAACATTTTGTGGCGGAGGAGGGAGTGTGTGGTGGGGTAATTTCCACCCGCACCCCGCTGGTCCCGGAGACACCGGAAAAAGGACGACGGATGCACGGTTCGGTGGTCGATGTCAATTTGGTCCATCCGAAAGTGGAACGATTTCGGGTCCGCTTACGCTACGGTTGATGAACGATGTCGAAGGCCACAAAGTAGCTTCGGGCAGAGTTGGCGAAGCGTTCGCGGGAGGGGATTGCGACCGAAGGTGGCCAATATCGTCGTGCGGATGGTAATGTTTGTCCTGCTGTGAGGTCCCACTATCAATCAGACCGGAATTAGGATCCATTCATCATCGTACGCTGACCATGAAATGGTCACGGATGTGTTTGTGTGCTGGATGGCAATCCCAGCAAATAGTGATGCTGGCTCGGGCACTTTACAAATCAATCAAATCTAACGATCCCAACAAAACGAAGCCCGCTGTCGCTAGATGTCATCTCAGTTCGGCAATACCGTTGATGGTTGTCTGTTTTAGCAAACTTCTGCCTGGAAAAAGTGGTTAGCTGATTTTCGGCTTACCTGCGTATAGGTCATCCAGCAGCATGGTTCAACCTGGTTGGAATCTAGGCCCCAGAACTCTAGCTCCTCTTCGAACAACGGACCACAGACGTCGGTTGGATAGTGCAGCTTACCGGTGCTGTAAAGAAAAAGGAGAACGAAATGAGACAGAATACTTAATGATAGCCATTAGTTGTCACATAATGAGATTTGATAACGACTTCTAGATAAAAATTGGCTCTTTTTATTATAAAAATTGGATTACTGGTGTGTTTTATTTATTTAGTAAAATAAACGTAAATACTCTATTTGTTGTTGATTAAAATGCATTTTAGCAAAATATTCGGCAAACTACAACTCGCGGATGACAAGCGGTTGTTTACGCGCAGAATGCGGTGAATTTGCGGCTCTTAGGTGGTGAAATTTAATTATATATAGCTAATTTTTAGGTAATACATTGAGCTCCACATTTTTTTTCTGGAGAACAGTTCTTACTTGGGTTCTTTCTAAACTATTGGCGATGTTATGTTCAAATTCATCTTTTTTTTATAGTCATAACCATACCATAACTATATGAACTCTACTTTGAGTGATTTATTTGAATTCCTGAAGATATACATTAGTACAATGTACGTATTACTTGTGTTGAATTCCGGACAATTTACTGCGAACATTTATACTTATTTTGATTAGTATTTTTTAACCAACATAATTTACAAAAAAGATTGTTACTTTTAGTATTAAATTAAAATATTTTTGAAACCCAACGTAGATCCAATTATGTGAAAAACCCCGTGCTACAATTTGATAACAAATTATAAAAGATCGAAAAAATTTAATCTAAACTATATTTAATCAATAACTAATTTCGGGCTTGTGAATTTTTCAGTGTGAATTAACGTTAAGGAATTGAGCATTAATAATCCAAATTAGTTTTTTTTCCTTCACGTCCTTTGGTATTCGTTGAGAAAATTCAAAAGTAAGCAAGCCACAAGAAAAATTTATTTTAAATACTACAACTCCCACTATGAAGTTTCTTAAGCGATAATACTGTTCTATTCCTTCTTCGAGCTTATTCCACCGTAATTGTTCCTACAATCCGCCATATTTAATAGTACACTCACTCACCTTATTCTGACCCTAACATATTCGCCTCCATTTTTGGTCTCTACACTTAATTTACCCTGCTTGTTGGTTCGTTTCATCGATGAAATTTTTATGCAAACTTTGCACTCACGCACGCACCGTTTGTATGGTGAAACCGCAATGAAAAATTCAGCTGAAAATTCATTACGTGGAAGTAACCGCACGCGGTTATTCTCAACCCCGCGGTAGAGTGCGCGTTTGTGACTTTGGATAATTTATCGCTGCCACATTAAATGGACTGCGGTGGCTTTCGGTTGTCAGTATGTGCGCCATACAATCGGTGCCATTTTCGCTCACCGTACCGGCAGCGTTGCAAAGTGTCTGGGGTGGTGCCTTATTTTTATTAATCAAATGAATATGATTCTCGGTGAAATGCAAAACTAAGGAGTTTGGAATTATTTTCGTGTGGTGAGAGAGAGACTGCATCCGATGTTGCGGTGCTGTGAGAATATATTTTATTTTATACTTTATCTAATAAAGTATTAACATTTTAAATCATCTTACCGAGTTACCGAGGGTTACAAAAACGTAATAATGAAATTTACAGATTCAATTGCACTCCACCTTTACCTGGGGACTCAGTTTGTTTAGTCGAGAGATGATGGAGTGGATCAGACTGATATCCGGAATCCCAAAAACTTCCCCCTCCATCTAAAACAAGAACATTGAGGGGTGAAAACAGTAACTGTACTGAATTTTCGTACACTCCCAAGCACACGTTCGCTCAGGTAGGTGTTTCCGACAACCGAAACCGGAAAAGTCTCGTACCCTTATTTATGGATCCCGTAAATTACCAGCTTCAAATTTATTTGCGGATGCAAAACTCGCCCCAAAATATGAGTGTCTGGGCGTCCGCCGTGCACGGGTGGGTGTGCTTATCTGGTGCTTAAAATTTTCTACTCGGAAAAGCGCAAACACATGGACAGCTAGGGTTTCAAGTGGCGGTTCGGATGGAAGAACGCCCCGAAAAGCTGTAGGCCATTTGTTGTGGCTAACTGTAGACTATGATTAAAAGGAAAAAGTTGCAAGTGCTGGCGGGGAAGCATGTATCATCCGTGTTTAAAACTCCGCACTTCGGTCCCATTACTTGTGCTTGCTTTAATCTTGTAAATTATTCACTTCATCAATTTATTTTGCTCCCATGTGTTGGCATATGGTATTCAGTTCGAAAGAAAGATGTAGTTGAACGGTCGGAGGGATGAAACGAACCGGTTGGAGCTGTGAAAGATAGCTTTGTAACTTTGTAACCGATAAACCACTGCCAGTTTTCCTCAGGCATTAACGAACCAGCAAGACATCTGTCGTCCAACAGTGCAAGACAAGCTGCAAACTAGAACAAAGCTTACTTTCAACTCCGTTTGTCTTGCTCTTCGTTTGGGAATAGTTTAATAAAAGGTTCTCATAATTTGGAAGAATACATTAAAAATGAAACGGGATGTACCTTCGGGGAGCGACAGGACGTTGTTTAATATGTATGGGCATTTTTGGCAGCTCGAATCACCACCAAGAGTTTCCTAGCTCTGCTCTATGCTACCCAATTCCCAAACACCAGGTGAAGCGTGCTTTAAGCGCAGGGCAATCGTTTTTCAACCAACACTTCCTTTCCGTGAGCAAACATCGATCTCACCAGAGCAGGGTGTTCTAGCCGGCCTTGCAGGCTGTTTGAACGGACACGTCCTTGAAGGGTAGTTAGAGGGAGCTAGTTGCTCGCTAAATTATTCACTTGCAAGCACGCAGTTCTGTTAGTTTCCCCGTACCGTATGGTGTACCCGTAGTTTGTGCGATAAGCAGGCTCATTAGAGCGAGGTTTTGCAAATGCCGGATTTAACTGTTGCCAGCCGGATGGAGCGCGAGTGTCGAGCAGAAGGGAAAAGTCCAACATTCGCCAGAAACAAACAACCAGCAAGTTTTCGTTGCAGCGTTACCAACTGGACAGTGCACGCGTTGTCACCGTGGACACTAGCGCCGGAAAGTATGCAAATTCTTAACACACCGTGCTGCATTCCGCACGGTCCAGTGATTGGAGCGTAAAATGCGGAAGTGTTCCGGATAATTTTCACACCCGGTTTTGGTGGCTACTTGGCAACGGTGAGCCATGGCACTATGGGGATGCTGGTTGGTAAGGTGACGCGAATTTAAGCCGTGAGCGATAATCGGCTTGGAATCTCTGAGGTGTGAAATTTCGACGTACAATGAATGTAAGGATGTTGTTTTTTGATGAATGTGAAAAGGGTTTTACTAGGGGTATTTCGTCTCGTGGTCGATAGTGAGCTTTTAATATGCTTTAAAGTTTCAATCGAGATTAGAAACAATTGGGCTTTTCTAGTAGAATAATGATATAATGATATATTGTGCTTGTTCGGTGAAAAATAGAGAAAATAAATTTGAAGAGAATTATTTCAGGAGAAAATCAATTATTCTTGAATACAAAACTACAATAAAACTAGAGTGACGTTTAAAAAATGAGATACTCGGTGCAACTATTAACAAAATACAAACAAATTTGAAAATTGCATACCTTCAGGCGTTATTGAACATCCTAATTACTTAAATACCAAAACGTCGTATAATTTGGTTTTTAATTTACATTTTCGTAAATATTAAATTTACTGCATCTCATTTCCCCCATAAGAGCATGTTGTGGAAATTTATTAACCACACGATATTGCGCCCTGCCAATAAATGTGTCCCAAGAGAGAGAGAAAAAAAGGAAGTCTGTGTGTGCAAAATGGAACGGTGATGGTGAATATTTTATCAGCCACATCCACACACGTATGCATGCATATATACCTACCGATAGTAATTGAGCACCTGTGCGAAGACGCCCGGGTGCCGATCGAAGAAGTACTCGTTCAGGATCGGATCGTAATTGGCCAGTGCCTCGGTTAGGCGCGATAGCCTCGTGGCCGGGATCTTCTTGAGCGTCGCCTTGTACGTTTCGTGCCGTATGCCGCCAACGTTCAGCACGACCCGGTTCTCCGAGTCCATAACGTTCATGGTGCTGCCGTGTGGGGTTCGATTGCGTTGTGCGGTAAATGAATTAAATACGGTACCGTGGGGCCCTATTTTAGGGTGTTGTTTCCTGCCTTAAGCAGGAGCGGGACTTGTGTACCACGCACGCTCGCAACTGGGGCGGAATTCATGTTCGATCTTGCCGATGGTTGCGTGACCTTCGGCGTGACACTCTTTTATCACTTTCATAAATTGCAGAAATTAAGCGGCTTAAAGGAACACGCTATTACCCGGGAGCTTCCGATACTTTTCGTCACCATTAGCATCGACTTTGCGCACGCAAACGATTCACTCACACACTGTGCGGAAGGGTCCGGTACGGTTGCTTTCATTTATCACCAAGCAAAAAAGGGTCCCGTGTTTTTGGTAAGGATTCCTTATGTGACACTTAGTTTTGCATCTCTTCTGTTATAATCTTCTGGACTGGTGTAATGGAGCACACCATCCAACGTCATCCGGTCCCTTTTCCGGAGTCTGCACCTTGTTCCACCTACAAACTACACACCGCACTAAAAATATTCTTGTGGCTTGTGATGTCTTCAGTGGAGACTTTGGAGGCAGTAGTTGGAACAGTTAACAAAAAGAAAAACAAAAACACAAGGACAATCTCACTCACTCCCGCTTGTAAGCTGTCAGACCCGTACCGTCAGGCAGTTGGCATGATCAACACTTTTGCACGTCATCTAGTAGTAGCAGTACGTCGTATACAGGCTTCCACTCCGTACCGTCGTCGCCTACTGCTACGGTTTGATGCGTTTGCGTTTTCTCATTTCCCGTGGGTAGGCCGGGAAAGCTCCCGGCTTCGGACCCACACACACGCACACGTATCGATTGAACGGAAGGGCCTGCTGATCGATTTGTCACTCCAACTTACTCCACCTCAACTGCGAACTGGCACTGCGAAAAAGGACAAACGGGCTGGCTGACTGGCTGGTACAGTGAGATGCTTCGTAACACTCCGAAAATGGAGCTCCAATGTCCAAAATGGACGTGACGATACGAAACGGAAATGAATCGAAGGGAGTCAATTTTTATGGTCACGTCCGGTGCGTAAGAGGTATGCGGACTTCTTCGGGGACTGCTTTTCGGTTGAATTATGTTCTCGGCACTGGGTTGAGTTTTCACGAGTGTATGAGGGTTGCGTTACTGACCGTCCCGTTTGATGATGGTTTTATATCGCCGGATCATTCACAAAGACGTATAACGCTCACTTGCACCTCACCAATCTTCCATTGGAGTGAAGCACCCCGAAAGTGTCTGCCCATTACCTTCCAGCGAAGGTTACAGACCACATTTAGCAAATTGGACCGACTTTATTACACCCGAAGCCGAAGAAGTTTAGCTGACGCTGGTGATGGAGAGCAAATGAAGCGGATCCCAGTCAGTGGCCTTTTGCAAATGGAGTTTTATCTCTGCAAAGTGTTCGATGCATTCGGACGTTGATGGACGGCTCGGGCTCTGTGGAGGAATGGGAAAAGAGAGATGCAGAGAATTAAATTTTGACCATGAACAAAGTAATTGTGGGAAGCAATTCAAAGTACAGGATTCCATGAATTTTATTCAATTGTTGTTAGAAACGAAGAAGTCTTTCTGAAAGCGTAACGAAATTAAGATCAAAGTGCTGGAAAAACAAACTTTTCCGCAATCGAAACATGAACACTCCGCTTAGACAATTCTCCGAACGCTGTTCTGTTCGCTGTTGGACGATTTGGGTCATTGCAGCCACATGACGTACGCGTTGGATCACCGATCAACGTTATCCAGCGTCGTCTCCATTCGCACAATGTTTATCCGTAATAAAAGGGCCAAAACTTTGAAGATCACTAAAACCAGCAGCTCTGGCTCTGGTTCGCTATAAATCAAACATTGCCCAACTAAATCTTGCCCCAACCTCCTAACACGGGGAGGTCGGGAAGTTTATTGGTTGGAAGCGTTTTCACCAGTTGACGAGGCTTGTTTAGTGCTGCTGCTGGTGCACCGGATACCGCTCATCAAAGAGTATCATCCCCGGCCGTAGCGTCCCGAAGAATACGCGTAAACTCTCCGCGCAAAAGCAATGTTGTTATTGCTACAAGTCCTCGTGCTCAAACAGTGTGTCGGATGGGCGATTGTTTATTTAGCCGAAACAAGCGCAACAAGGTACCGGGAAATGTATGTGTTTGGGTTTTTTGGGTTTGGGAAAAGGGAGAGTGAGATGTTTAGAGGATGTGTAGCAGTGTACTAAATACTGTCTAAAAATGTGCACGAGAAAGGGTGTGGTAATGATGACGATGGCGGCAGTTTACGGAAGGCGCTTGTGGCTTCATTACGTTTGCGCTCTGTTTGAAGTGGTATACCACAGCGAAACCTTGAGCTTACAATTTCATCCCATCGTGTGATACATTAAAGGTTTGAAATTATTTGTACCCAACCGCCATCTTAACTAGGCATTGTAAACTTGAACTTCATTCATAATTTTATCGCGCACTAGTAGTTGCCAGAGGATATTGGAGATGAAGACCTATCATGAGATTGCAGCCCCATGGCTGGTGTTATCTTCAGTTTGGGTTTTACCTCGTTAATATCCAATCCGAAGTTTATCGTCTCTTGATCATGATTGATGTATAAGAGAGGCCTAGATCGATGATGTCTTTGTCATTAGCGTGTACTGATACCAGTTAAGAAATGACTGTAAAAGCATGCTGGTTCTGAAATTTTTCTTCTCATAGTCTAAAATGTTCGATTTCGTGGATGATCACGAATATATGAGCAAGGCCATCACTCTGTATGTATATAGTCCCTTGTTGGAGGTTGAGAACTCTCAGACATGGTGTAGAACTCTCATTTTTTATCCACTATTTTATGGTTTATGATAATCATTCTCATTCCGTATTGAACCTGAGAATAGATAATAA
>KB664255.1:3836852-3852463 GCA_000349025.1 Anopheles minimus | reverse complement strand
ACAACACGCAAGCTTCTGTTTTACCCGCGGTTGTCTTTTTTTATTCGTATTCTCCTATAAAGCTGACAACACCGGAAGCCACATCCACAATGGCTCCGGAAACGGAACGATCCGCAAACAATGGCAAATTAGTTCGCCGGACCACAACACAATCGGGGCGCAGGTAGGAGCAGTTGGCCACTACCTTTTGACCGACCGTGATACAACGCATTAGTCACCGGCGATCCGTGCAACCGAGACACGGGGGCACGTATCACCCACCGTAACGCGTTTCATTTTGTTTGTTTGGTTTCGTTATAATACTTTTTGTTGTTGCTAGCTTCCGGTTTTATTTCGGAAGCGCCACCGTGGGGGTGAACTTGGCAAAATTGAAAACGGTCATACACCGGCGGCAACAGTGTTTGGCAGGGAAAGCAAGTGACAATTGGTGGCAATTAAATATAATTCAATTGAAAGAAATTAATTTAATTTAGTCCCTCCCAGGGAACGGGTACGGGATGAGGTTGTTGTTTTGGGACGAGTGGATATAACTATAGTGTGCTTTTTGGTGGTGGGAGATCATACAACAATGGTGTTTGGTGTTGCTCGAACGTGATTGCAATACTAGGAACGGTGTTGGTTGTCTGGTTTACGGATTATTAAATTGAATCTGTTCGTTCTTTTTCTGGAGAGCAATTCCGGACACATTATATTATTATCGTGCGATTGTTATTTCTTTTCTTAATTACATTCTCAATTGCTGGAAGATTGGTTTAAATGTTGCTTTAATTGCATAATTTCTATCCATTTTTGGGTTTTACGGAACGGTTCTATACGGGTATTCTATGCGATGGCGCTCGCGATCGAATCCCACCTGGATTGTTCCCCCTCATGATTTAATTCGCGGAAGCCAGAAATAGCAGGCCAAGACCACTGGAGGTTGTAGTACAATAGGAAGAAAAGATGAAGTCTGACAATAAACGTCTCCTAATTTTTTTGGAAAGTAATTAATCACTTTTTGTGTCATTTATTTGTTATGTAGATATCAAATTAGTTCATGTAGAAAATATGACGATATTTACCAGGTTCGAGGACATGAGAAACAGTCACTACAATATGAGCTGAACACAGAATTATTTGATGAGACTCTCTCTTTGATATGTTGGCCATGTCATGAGAATGACACTGGATGTATGTGTGTTCAATATTGCTCGTGTTATGTGGGATTTTTTTATAATTCTATCATCTGAATTTTTATTTTACAACAAACTGATCGCTAGAATGACTATGGCTAATGTCTAATATCATGTAATTGTGGATGGCTTCTTCCACCTCATCAAGAGATTGCGCCTGTTCTTTAATCTAGTTTTTGAAAGAGTCATCCGAGTCTCGAAGGGTTGATTCTTTTGGAACCTTTCTTTGTAAGTCAATCCAGATCTTGCTAAACACCGTTGCTGTAGATTCATACGTAGCAGATGCCTACCAGAAGAGTCAACATGCTTCGGAAAACCTCGAATTGGAACTGAGATGGCACCAGTAGTGACCCTGCTAACACTATAAAATTATATCCTGACCTAAGAAAATAACTCCAATATAGAGGTACCTGCTAGGCGACTGGATCGCCGAGCGATCTTCTATGTTGTGTGGAATATGCGTTTGTGATATGGACTTTCTAAGATGTATTTGAGGGGTAGATCTTAGGCAGGCTCAGTAATGTCATGCGAATGACACCGAACTAAAAAGTCCGTAAAATATATTTAGAACGTCCATATGAACAGAGGGTTTTAAGGTCAAAATTGAGATGGAGTGATGGCGGTGATGCGTCTATCTTTCGACTTTGAGCGGCGCAGAGGAAATAATAAATAATTCTGCAGAAAAAATCAATCGGATTTGCAATATTCTTTTACTTTACAAATATTCCGACACTCAGTCGTGATATCATACGTTACCAGGAAATGAAAGATGCACCAGTTAGCTTTACGGAAACAATCCGTTGGCGTGATTCATAGTAGCCTCAAGCATGTTCGGGTGTAAAAACTATCCAATATTTCACCACCGGATGTAAAACCGGATCAGTTGTGCGTTCGTGTGTGATTCATCGGTTCGATGTGAATCAACCCGTTTGTTCTGTACCGCTTGTTTTGACTATCTAGTGTTGTGTTTAAACGTTTCTATCACACGGAAACACCGAAGCACACAAATCCGCATTCACGCGGGTTCCCATTTTCCGGCCAGCTCGCTCATGGTCCAATCGACCGCAGTGCACCACGACGCATTAAGATAGACATCGTTCGCTACCGCGTTCTCAGCGACAAGATGTGTGGTAATTTGCATATAGATTAAAACATCACTGCATCATGGGTGTGCAAATGCACCGAAGGGAATAAAGTGCTAAAAGGTAATCGACGGACTAAGGGGAAGTGATTGTACGTGGTCTATCGGGAGGTGGCCCCAAGATGTGTAGGGCAGCTTCCCGGTGTGCGCTCATTAGAGATAATTGAAGTATTGTGCGTGCACTTAGCAAGCGTGTATTGAACCGCAAACAACAATACCACGAGCTATCTTTGTATGCTTGCCTATCTCTTTCTTTCTCTCTTAGTATCCTTGAAAAGTGCTGTAAACATTAAGCCCTTTCGAACTGTTTTCCTCTGCAAACGGTCAGAAGGTACACGTGCATGTGGATCGGTAGGAAAAATAATTTAAGAACATAAATGCAGCTTTTCCACAGCATTTCCATCATATCCAGATTGAAAGTTTTTCCACCGTGCGTTTGTTTTCCCGCTTGGGAAGAGATAACATCATGCGGGTTATTACGATAAGTGGAAGTGGATGTGGAGAATGTTCGCGTGCGCTTTTTTTGTTGTATTTTAATCTCGGATTATTATTTTTATTCCATCAAGCCATTTCATTTTGCCTGAAGGGTGCATGAGCGGTTGCTTCAAATTATGACAGTGAAGACAGCAAGGCAATGGGAAAAATGCTGGCAGACAAAGGGAAAACTTATTTTTCACGGTCAACAGCGAAGCATTACAACCGTACGCAGTGTTGTGCAATTATTTTTCTCCCCAACTTGTACTTTTGAAATTGTTTAATGCTTTCAAAAGTTCATCCTTTTTTGCCTCTTCCGTATGTAATATGTACGGGTTGTGAAAAGCACGTACTCCACTAGTGATGGTTTTCGATCGTTTTTTATGAGTTGATGAGCAACGTGTGTTTGTTGATTGTTTGGTTTTAATCAGAAGTGTTCCGATGATGATACGATCTTATTTTATAATAATTAATCACGTACTTGTTATTCAGTGCCTGTTACAAGCTACATTGTTCATTTATCACATAGAGAATGTAAAAATATCATTGAAGATGAATAAAGTCCAGCGACAGAACGATCAGCAGCCGCACCAAATATGCCGATCGGGTGACCTTTGTTTCGAACTGCTCTTCCGAAAAAGAACCATTTTTCCCGAAAGTATGGTAATGAAAAATGAAGTGTTTTTCCGAAGCGCACACTAGTCGGCACCATTTCCCTGCTGAACCGCAATGAATTAACAGCTCATTCTTTTTATAGCTGTCGAATCTAGTGTAGGTTGTCGTTTTTTTCTTTCTCTCTCTTTTTCTCTCCCTCTCTCTCTTGTACGCTTTTGTTACTGCACACACAACTGTTTACAGGCGGATCCAGTTTGGAGCAGATGTGTTGAAAGATTTACGATCACGGGGGTTTCGGTTTCTTTTTTTAAATTTTTCGCTAGGTTTGTTATTCCCGCCAGGTTCATCGGTACCGGATCGGATGATCGGAAATGGAAACTCCACCGAATGTCTGCGAGTTGTGATGTTTGTTTGAAAGTGATAGGAACGTATGAGATAGATCAGCTGCTAGAGGTTATGAAAGCTGTTCGAAAGAGTGGAAGCAATAAAACCTTACTTCGGGTCGTTTAAATTATTATTGAAGTTACTGGGTGTTTAATCAATCGTGTACAGGAAATGTTCGAGAAATAGATTACTGATGCACTTAAGGATTATTTTGTAGAAGGGTTATTCAAATAATCTTATTTATAATTTATACGTAGGTGTTCATGGTTTCAGATTAATAATTTATTGCGAGATCGCGTATTCGCCATTTTATTATTTTATTTGTATATAAGTTTAGGTTTTATTGTTCTTAGACAGTGACAATTATGATGTTTTAATGATCGGTAGGGTTTCCGCAGGGTTCTTAGTAATTTATGTTTATGTTACACATTTTTTGAATCTTTTAATATTCAAAAAAAATGCATTGGACATTCAGAGTCAAAAATTAAATAAAAAAAAATCATAATTTTATTTTATTTTTCCTGTAAACTTTTAAAACTCGGTAAAATTATTAAAATTCAAAATAGCTAATAAATTTTTAAAAGAATAGACAGTGATTTCAGGATAGTTAACAAATATTGATTCTCCAATCCAATATTCATGACTGCAGATATTTAGAGTCGTACAATTGGTATAAAGATTCATTTAATTTTAGTTAGTATAACATGATAGTTTTTTTAAAAAATAAATCATATCCAAATATTCATGATCCAAATGTTGGATTTAAGCAAGAATAAATTAGAATGGATAAGATTACATGAAATTAAATTGAACTTAGAATATAGCATGAAATTGATAGACAACACTTGACAACACTAGGAGCAATTAGTATAAACTGGACGCCAAATGTAAGAAAAAAAAAATGAACTGTGGTAATTGAATTTATAAAATTAACGATTGAATTGTAAAAGCGACATCCAATCGAGTCAGACCATTTTCTACACTCATGAAATAACACAAATTTCTCCTCATTCACGACCGGTGTAATTTCTACAACATGAATAAAATTACACTAAATTTTGAGCAAACGATGAAGTTTTTGCGATACTGACAAACCATCAATGCTTATTTATGAAATCAATCGGTATAATACTCACACAATAGAAAAAAGCTATAAAAAAAGCTACTGATTTTAATGAAATCAAACGATAAACACCAATTCCGATGAATTAAAGGAAATTCCCCAAAATATCGTAACAATCATTTGTGAAACATGATGCAACGGATTGATTAATTAATTTTACACGGGCGTGTGTGAATTTCAGCAGAAAGATACATTTTTTCCCTGCTTTCTACCCATTTCTCCAATTAATTTACACCAGCGCATGTACAAGTACCTTTGTGCGACTTCCGTTTGGTAATGCAAGCAACAAAAATATTTTTTTCAATTATTTTAATCACAGCACGTGATCAACGTCTTCCATTTCGATTGTCCTGACTGACAAAGGGGGCGTCCATCGCAGTTCACAACTTGCTGGAGGTAATTAAACACGAAATGTGTTTCAATTGTAGCGATCAATCGGCGAGATACGTTGGGGGTTTGTTTCTTTTTCATCTGAACTGACACTGGAAATGGAAAATTTAATTAACCCATCGTGATGCTTCTCGATTGCGTTTGTGTGTGTGGTGCCGGAATGATAAGAGTAATCGGAAAGAACCAGAGAGTGGCCCCGGCTACCAAAAATACTTAAAAGAGCAACCCAAGCAAATCAAGGAATTAAATCACACTTTTGCGTAACATGCATAAAAGGGTCAACCTTTGCTAGAGGTACTAATAAATCAAATCGCCTCTCAAGGTTGAAGCAAACAGCACCGGTCTGTGTTTTTTTTTGGGGGAGGTCCCAAAATAATTCACCCAAAGATTTGGAGTTGTTCGGGGTGGGGTTGGAAGATTGGGACAGTTCTGGTCCCTTTTAGCCGCAACAGCAACAGAACTAACGCTCCGTACTAAAAACCCCAAGATGGGGTACATGAATAAACATTTCTGCAGTGTCGCCCGTCTTCCAAACGGACCGATCCGTGTTCTTGCCGAGTTCTTGCTCAAAAGGGTTTTGGTTTTATTTTTGGAAGCATCCATGTTTCTTGATGTTCCGTATGGAGGTGAACCATTCTTCACCTACCAGACCTGATTGCTCGTTGAAGGTGCTGGCGCTTATGTTGCATGGCGTGCTGGTGTGGTTCGTGCCTGCAGCCCGAATCAAGCTGTGGGCACTGGCTGCCGCACTGAAACCGGACCGGAAAGCAGCAAAACGACAGACGATCGTTTTCTGTGTGTCTGTCAAGGACGCTCGGGTAAATCGAAACCAACCAGCTGGTGGGTTGGGATGGCATGCAAAGAAAACGAGTTCCGATTCGCTTCGACCGACGACGTCAGATCGAATTTATATGCAAATTACCACCACTCAGCACTGGACCAAGATGGACGTCTGCCAGGAGGAGACCTAGGGAGCACTGTGTGGGAAGGACGACAGGGCAAAAGACGAAAGAATTGTGTCCAGACGGCTGTGTTTCGGATTTACTCTCCTCTCCCGAAACATCACCACCTCCTTTTCATCACCCCAACTGTGCAATGGAAATCTCATGGGTGTGGAAAATTGTACATTTCCAACCCCACAAATGGCAGGGCAGCAACAGCATGAACAAATCAATCAAAGGAATTCAAATCCAATTTAAATTCAAAGTGCTGCTGGATGTTACTGTTTGGTGTTATGGGGGGCGATACTTCCTTCCTTAAGAGGGGCCTTTCGGGTGGCCAGTCAATTAGACGAAGAGTTAGCTGTGCTTCAAAAGTTTCTCTGTAAAGTTGTACATGGTGACAGTAGTTAAGTGTGGTCCCAGTTGCACATTTCGGTCGTTCATTATCGATCTGAAGGGATTAAAATATGCTCCACTGATTGCTCTTCAGACAAACCGGTTCAATTCATGAAAATCTTGGAAATTATTTGTCCATGCTATCTTGAGTATCTTGTTTCGGGAAGATTAATTGTGGCTGATTTTGGATTATTTCGTTCCACAATTCTATCCAGCTTCTTACTTGAATAGCTGACAATGCGAAAGAACTCCAAAAAGGGAAAAGTCATATTTCTTCCAAGGAGATAACAACCGAATCATCTCCTGCCGTCAAACAACGACAAATAATGGGCACCTGCTGTCCCGCTGGAAGTAACATTGAAATTGGATATTTCAATTCGGCCTACCCACATAACCTCTGGATGCAAAAGACCCACCTTCATACTTCGCCAAGATAAGCTGGGAATCCTTTTCCAACGAAACAAAAAACCCGTAGCCATCCGTGTTACTCGACTGGATTTGTGCGGAAATAGAAAGCTTTTTGTGTGATTTCCCGTGCTAAGCGCACCGATGCCGCGTACCCAGGTGTTTTGGGTGAAATTGTTTTGTTTCTTGCCCCACCCACCTGCCCACGGTTCCCGAAAAAAAAAGTGAGAAAATAACCGTGAGCCTAAAGCAAGAGTTATGTTTATTTAATTTATCTTCCGGAGCGGATGGAAACAGCACAACAATGTTTTAGCTGGCTCACCGGGAATCAGCGTTGCGGGAATGGTTGGGATCTATTTACTTCACGGAGTTAGAACGTGGCCGTCATATTTGGCGAAAGGTGTCACCGGGCAGGTGCAAAAGCTAAGAAAATAAAGCGGAAATTCAGCACGGCCCAGTGATAACGGAACGCTTTTTTAGGAAGTTGGTGAAGAAAGTCGATCTACCAGTGCACAGTGAGCAGTTTGAAATTAATGTCGCGATGGTACGATTGTTTTTATGTTTGGGCCATGAAAATATGTCAAATGTTGAAATCTAGAACAGCGGGTTGATGGATGACTTGACATTTAAAATATTTTATAAAACTCACTGTAACATATCAAGTTCTTCGAGAATAAAAGGCAAAATCGATGTTGAAACCAGGTAAAAAATTCAAATCATATTTTATTGTATTTTGCCGGAAATCTCAATGATTTTTAAGGTAGTTATGCCACAAGAATAATGATAAATTCATCAAGGCTTATTTTACCAGAATCGATTTTACGATTTTTTTTTCAATACCCAATAACTCCTTAAAAGAAGCTTGGTGTAGCTTTCTCCATGAAATTTTAGAAAATATGTTAAACAGCAGCTTGTTTTAGAAAGATACTTAAACCTGTTTGAAACTTTAAATATCATGTTGTCAAGCACAGTCAAGCATTATGATATATTTTCGTTAAATAATGAAGTTAGTGTACTTTTTCGAGGTTTTCGATTGTTTCACTAATTTTCCACATGATGAAAATGCATTTTCATTTTGAAATTGATATTGTTTTTAACAATCGGTAAAAAAAACTTTAAAGGATAATTTTTATTGAATGTTCTATAATTTATCATGAATAAAAAATAGAATTTAGAAAGTGTTAACTTTGACGCCTAAATACATCAAAACGATATATTTTAGAGATAAATGTTCCTAATTTTCTTTTAAAATCTAGCTACTAAAGAAATACTTGGCACAACCGTAACAGGCTTTCATTTTTAAAATGTTTTATCCCGACAAATGCCTATTTTTTGTCTCGAAACGAGACAATAGCAGTTGGAGTATTTAGATATGAATTTTCTATTTTTTCTGAGATTATATACAAAAAAATACTAGTACATACAATTTATTTCAGATATTTTAATAGGTCTAAACATTTCTTCTAAATCTTCTGTTTTTTAAAGCCATTTTCCTTTGCCCTATATATTGTAACGAAATAGAGCAACTCAGCAAGGGCGGGAAGAAACCATCGGTGAGAGGTGTCGGAAAATAGAATTTACGCCCGATCTTGCGGATGTTTAATGGAAGATTGTTCAATCGGCAAAAGCAAAAAACAACGGCTCCATACCTTTCCCTTATAGGGGAGCGACCTACGCCAACGAAAGGCAAATTTTCGCCGAAAATGTATTCCATCGTGAACTTGGTGGTTTAACGGATGGTTGTGGTAGAAGGCAGAGGTAGAACCGTGAGCAAATTGAGTTTGTGACCTTGTAAACCACTCACTGCCTCTCGCTACACCAAAAGGGTGTTGATGAACTTTTCCCTTATTTTGGTGAAGGCAAATCAGCAGTCAAAGCGAATGAGTGGAGTGGAGGAGTTAGAAAAACACATCGCGACCATATATAATGGGCAGGCTGGAAAACCTGTCAATGAAAAGCCGTTGAAAAGTGGCAACATACGAGATGCGTGTTTTCCTTCCCTTCTATAAAGAATCCATTATCTGGCCGCCATCTGGCCGCATGATGCGCTCTGCGAGTTCAATTACCTTGCGAGGTACGTACGGAGGGAAAAGGAGAAAAATCCTTGAAACGGGATTTGGTGATGATTGGTGATCCGATAGCATTTTCGTTACATTTGTTCTTCGCATTCTCTCCGATCGTGTCCATTCCGTCGCAAACCCCTCTAGACCCTCCAGTGTTCGAATATATGCGGACTCTCGGTGGAAAACCCGTGACTCTGACGCGCGGAGTGTTTGAGTTGAAATTCCGCACAGTCTTCCGTTGCTCCGATCGGTGACATTCGACTAGGGGTACATGGGATTTGAATTGCAAATGCTCGATTCGCTGCATAAAACGAACCGGGTGTACTCAATGTACGGTTGATGAAAATTGCCCACACAAAAAGAAGTGGTAGAACCGAGGTCTCTCCCTGCAGACACAGCGCATGGAACAAAGTGATTTCCCAAAAACAAAACAAGAAAACCTGTACACCGCCTTCACACCACAATCGGAACAAGCTGGTTGTAATCTGGTCCGGTTTGGCTGGAGTTATGTTGAGCTAGTTCGAGGTTGAATGATTCATCGAACTGTTGTACGTATGAGGGTGGTTGGTGAAATGAAAATTTGTACCGTGGCTTAACTTCAGCATGGAAACTGATGGTGATGCTGACGGTTTCTCGTACGACCGTACCAACGGTATGTGGCCTCCCAATTCTGGGACGCTGGCCGTAATGAACATTTGTTTTGTTGGAAAATGAGAGTGTTAAGTAGGGTGTGGGTGCTGTCGACGAAATGTATGCAAAATAGATGCATTTTATCGACTGGTCCACTGGGGGATTTCGTATGGAATGTGGAACGGTAAGGCTCCATTAGCATGGAGGGCTAAATATTCATTAGTGAAGTTGATTCGGTAAAGTCGCAAGTGGAAGCATGAGAAAAATGTTTATTGGCATTAGAAATTAAGTGCAGATGATTGGTTTATTGATGAAGTTCACTTATAAATTTTATGTAACAGAAATAGTTACAGAAAAATGTCTAAATAAATTTAAAAAAAAATTATAGTGGTGAACTTGATTTAAAATAAAAATAAAAAACACTCGAATACATATTTTTCCCTGCTTACTTATCGGTAATACAAACCTCAAAATATTTTTATGCTGCACAAAATCTCATTTTCAGAAACACCACAATTACAGCTGCTGTTATCTCATAAATTTCCAATTATTCCTTCTTCACTTTACATTTATATTCTGTTATGTTTTGTTTCCACTTTCTCCCTCCAGTTTGGCACTTTTAATTCGATTTCAATGCACGTCTTGTAAAATTCCGATTAATCTTCTTTTCGCTTTCCACACACCAACACTTACACACACACGCACACTCACTCACACGAGCACAGTTTTCACATGACAATGTTTACTTCCGAAACCTTGCACGAACGAACCACATGCAGATGGGTGTAATTAGACATTTGAAGCGTTACAACATGCTTCCATTCCGCAGACACAACACCTCGTCCGCGTACCCCTACGGTCGGTTGACCTTTTTCACGTGCCCCCTTCCCCAAAGGAAAGGAAAAATCGGATGAATCAAGATCGTAATCGGATGCACCGTCAGCCCAGCTTTTCAAACGAATTTCCCTCTACCCACCGGGAGGGTAGGTGAGTAAACGGTTTTAATTACACAACATAACCGGGGTGCAAATAGTTTTCCACATGAGCGCTGTAATTGCGCTGAAGATGGTGCCCGGGGTCAGATACAATAAACGGTTCCGGGGGTTTTCGTGTCATAATTACGGCAAAAGTGTAATTGGTGCCGGTTGGCTTCGAGCCGAGCCGAAGCTTTAGAAAACGAAGTGAAATAAAAAATAATAAAAAAGGGAAGGAAAACTTTCGTAAGTATTATTGCTTAAATAATCAATGAGGGTTAAAGGAGAGCGAAATGAGCGTGAAATTGTTGCAATGTACAAAGATAAATAGACGCTGCCTCGTGTAAGCTGTACATTTTTTCCACCAAAATTAAACTTCACGCAAAAAAAAAAAACTTGGGGGGGATAAAAGCGCACCACACCTAATACGACCATTATTCAGCGTTCGTTAAGGAAACGAGATTAATTAAAATGATGCCTTTGATGTAGTAAAGGATCTGTCGGAATAATCTAATTAACCGTCTCGGTCTTGGCGGCCATGCTAACCCACCGTCTAACGAACCGCCGAACACGAGCGGCCGCGCCACCATTGCGGAAAATGCTTTATTTATGCTTGTTGCTGCCCATTTTAAACTTTTCGGTTAGGTGCAGCACATGGCCCACCGAGGGATTAACAAGCAGGGCACACAGGGAAAACAAACTTCACTCTAATGTTGAATTCAATTAACACATTTTCGGCACCAACGGCACACAACACAATCGCCCGTTTTCGGTAACGGTTCTGATGGGGTAATTTTCCACCGAGCGCACCGAAAACATAAACCCATTTCCTTTGCGATCACACGCTTCGATGCCGCATATTGTATGCCGATAAACTGGTTGTGTTTGTTTTTGTAACTTTTTTGTTTTTCAGATTAAAAAATTGTATTTTAATTCACATTTACTTTAATTTTTTTAAACAAATCACTCATTATTTATTACTCTTATCACTCACTCATGCACTAAGTTACGGGAAAGGGTGTTCACGGTTAACTAAGGTGTGTTGTGTGCGAACGCGGTCACGATTTGGCACCGACTAACAGCGAATTTCACGCTTTCCGCGTTTGAAATTCACTGCCGAAGCGCATGCAGACTCGAAAGTAGCTCCAGGCTAAAGGGAAAGGACACAAAAAGAACGAGGATAGAATAACATCCCTACGAGCGCACGTTGGATGTGTGTGATAAAAGGAAGTCGTACCGTGCATCGCTCTCTCTCTCGCTTGTTCCTTCCCACGAATACGCGCATGCAGCCGGAAACCCGAAGTTGAAAAAGTAAACAACAGCCGAACGGCTGACAGCCGACGGAATGACAGTGCTTTCCGGCTTGCCGTGGTTGCTGTCAGTGGTTAGTGCCGGGTGTGAGAGAGTGCGAGAAGGTACGCGGTGTGCGAGCGAACCGATAGTGTGCACGTTTTCGGCAAACTGTTGACTGCCTGGAGGTAATTGCGAGCGTCAACCACTGGGCGCCTCCACTGACAGCATGGGACAAACGATTGGGGTGCTGGCAGTTCGGTGAAATCGTTCGTTGCGGTATATGGTGACTCGACGCGCGTGCTCCCTCTCACTAAGCATTTTTCTTTCAGGTAAAAGCAGGATGGAACACTTATCGTTTTTATCGTTCGTATAGCAGTGAGATTTTAAATTTGAAATGGCAGTTGCAATTCATCACGAGGCATTTAAAAAAAAATAATTGGAATAGCCATTTTTTTCGTCGTATAAAGTGACATTTTCTTATGCTTGTAACGTAGGTGTGGTTTAGTAGAAAAAATAAATTTCAATTTCTCTTAATAAATTCATTCGTGACACTCTTTTGACCTTTTTGTACAAATAATGCGTTTCTATAGTACTGTTCCTGATAAACTCCAAAAACATATGTAATGTTTGTTCTGCTGGTGGTCCTTTACCTTTGGCCGGCAAAGTGTTCTGTTATGTGTATAACACATTTCCATTTCCCGGTTAAGATTGATTATTTCCTTCATTTGATCCTTGGTAACTCTAAGGTCAGCATGAACGCTGATAAGTTTGGGTCTCATTCAAAAGATGTAAAATCACGGACTTTTTTGACACTCTACCCGCTTCCAACGCGCCCTTCACGAGTCTTCATAACGGTCCTATTCTTGTCTGTTTTTATAAGTTCAACAGTTTTATGTCTTGTTTTGTTTTTATCTGCTTTATAAAATTTTAATTTGGGATCTTCATACTACAATAACTTGTATACAATGATATGTTAATAGCTTTTATAAATAACCAACTAAATACAATATTAAATAACTTATTAAATTAAATAATAAACTTAATAAATTAAATTAAATAATTATTAAATAGTAAATTAAATAATATAACCACATAAATTAAATAATAAAATAACTCACTAAGAAGGCAATACTAAATAAGCCGTCATAGTTAATAATAAAAAAATAAATAACCAACTAACAAATATTCTCAAGCCATATAGAAAAGTATAATCTAAGAGCAAATACTGTAAGTTGAGGGATCAGGAGGAATGAAAAGTTAGTAATTTACAAGCGTACCAATTGATACTCCTTTTCCGTATCCCTCTACAAAATTAGAATCATTTTTAGTTTTTTATCCATTTTATTTTCTATAGCTCCTTCCTTTGGAAAGTGGCGTGAAAAGGAAAAACTATAACTTTTAATACTACCGATCCTATTTCATGATTGCACGGTCAGTGCGAGAAATGTGTAAATAAACCTTTTGTCCTGATTGAAGGGCATACATTAAATCAAATATCAATGTGTTTTTTGTATGGCCCTGCTAAACTGTAATACAAACAAACGATTATTGTATTGAACGTAAATCAGCTATTTACACTACCAATCGTTCTTTAATTCTACATTCTATCAGAAACCGCATCGGCCTTGCGGTAAGCTCAGTGTCGAACGGGACGGTTCCGAAATCAATTAGCAACTAATCAAACAGTTGACACCTTTATCGAAGCCGCACAATTTCGACGTGCTGGAAGCTCAGCACGATCGTAAATATAATAAATTATCGCTAGTTCAAATAGGACAAACAGGACTAATCGATTTGGTGTGGAAGGTTAAGACTCGAGCTGGTGATGGTTTGGCAACGTCCCACTCAACTGTGAACGCCCCGTGATCAGCAAAGCAGTGGCGAATCTTATTTGTTGCTTGTCGAAGTTGTTTGTGTTGCAAAAATTGGTTTCTGACCAGCCATTTTTATGTTTGTGCGTGTGTGTAGTGACATGCGGAAGCAAACGACACATGTTGGACAGGCACTAACTTCTACTCTCGCACATGTCAATGCTGTTGATTGAGTTTCTTCAAATATTTTTTTCTTCTTTTCTTCCATGTGCTGGTTTCTTTGCAGGAAAGTAATAAAAAAACCCATCGTTACATCTATTTGTTTACGAATGATTCGGTGTGCGGGAATGAGTCTTCCTGCACGGCACTCTCTATTTCACTCACCCTCAAGCTTCCCGGAGCAGCAAAGGTTGTTCATTAATCATTTTCTTAAGTTGGCTCTGTAAATAATCGTCGTTCAAACAAGCTGCTCACTCGAGTCGCTCGCAAATTCTTGCTGGTAGTGCTATAATCTGAACCGGAAGTGTTGTCGATGTTTGGCAGGTTTTTCACCGGGCAGAGCGATTTGCGAGCTAAGAGAACCAATTTATCTTGCCCTTAAAGAGGGAAAGTACGTTTGGCTTATTATTTGCAAATTGTTGTGCTTTGGTTGTAATTTTCTTGTGGAAAAATCCATCGAATCTCTCTCATGCTAATACAAAATGCATGAAAGATTGCAATTTATGTATATATTTAATTACCTTTTAGAATCGCAAGAAAGTAATTGTAACATGATAAACAATACACAAATCTTATTTTTTTTTAATATAGATTATGTTCATCATAATTCCTACAGCAACTTTTATCTCTTTCGTTCCCACATGTTATTTCCATTTGTTCCATTTAGGGTTAAGCTTTACCGAATTTAAACTCCGTTCAAAAAAATTTTCAGCTAGGAAAAAATGCTGAAATTGTAAAGGATTCTAGATGTATCTCGACACATTCCAGTTCGTCTGAATAAGTATCCTTTAATGGCTCTAACTTTTCCAATTGAACTCGAAAAACCTTCTAAAATATATTGTGCTTCTTCAAAAATAATCCCTCAACAGGTAGAAAGAGTTGCAAACACGTACAGAGCATCTAAACATGGGAATAATCTGTCGTTCTTTCACCTTCTTATTTATCGAACAAACCAAAGTACCAAACGAGGGTGCAAAAAGTACGTAGAAGAATGTTAAGTATCATTTATGTCACCATTTGTTTCGCTGCAAATGTGTGTGTGATGTATGTCTTTCTTAGCCCAAGAATGTTGGCCGTGCGTGAATTATGTTTTGCAGATATTATTTTTCGTTTCGTTCGCCTTTCCCCCTTTTCGAGATAATGGAAGCGTCGATGGGAGGAAAAGCCCCCTTCTAGAGTCCTCGTTTGCTGCTTTTGCCTTCCGACTGGGTTGGCAATTAGGGAAAAAAGTTTAATCGTATTTTTTCCTACTTCCCCAGCGCAACTTATCTGACAGACTCGCAACACTCACGCCCGCACGCGTACCGATGATGGTTTTGCGAAAGGACTACAAGATAATCGTGGCTAAAAATATGATCAAGTACGAGTCGGAAAGCGAAACAATTTACCAGACGCGCAAAACCAGACCGAACAGAGACAATAAACATAAATTCGCAAACTTTTGCCACTCGCGCGCCACACAAAGGCAAAAGTTGTTACAATCGCATCACAAACAATGGAGTTTTTACTTTTCACCGTTTCGCTTGGTAGCTGCTGATAGAAAGGGACCTTTCCCGAATGGTGTTTTCTTTCTCGCTAGC
>KB664255.1:3797387-3811078 GCA_000349025.1 Anopheles minimus | reverse complement strand
CATGTGCAGTGAGTTGACGTTGGAAATGCGTATGACGTTTTGCTTAATATAAATCACAGTTCAATCAAAGTGAGAAGTAATGCTATGGTAGCGTGATGTTTTAAAACGGCCCAATAGCCATCGATTGTGCGCTTAAAGGTGCTGCGTAAGAAGATAACAAGAAGCACACGAGGATTTTTTTTGTTGAGACTGCTGGCACAACTGGAACCCGATGTTGATGCTAGAACAGATCGCTGTCAGTTCAACGAGTAAGGAAAATAAATAGCTACACATCTAATCAATCATTTTCATATTCAGAAAGACAGAAATTTCCCCATCACTTATCTCAAGACGATCAATCTGGCACCACACGTGGAAAGGCCACCACTTAATCACCTTCCACAGGGTCTGGCATTAATGGCCTTCTTAAAGAGGTAAAAGACATAATCATAAAGCGTTGTCGCTACAACAGATGTAACTTATAGCAGTCGAGGTACAACATTAACACACGATTATCACTTGCCACTTTTTTTTGGTTAGTTTGCAAAATCCAGAATTGATTGTTCTTTCGAGCAGCTGTTTCGGTCTGGCCTCAATCAATCAGCAACACTTTGGCATTGAGTGAACGTCGTCCTTGTTGTGCTGCTTCACACGAAACAAATGGAACGGTTAGGTCGCACAAAACAGAAAAAAAACCTTTTCTTTTGTGTTTTGCCGGTAGTTCATCAAGAGCACATTCGAAAGAAATGATTAAGATGAACAGCAGCCTAGTGAAATGCCGGGAGGCTTAAACGAGTGGTGGGAAGGAAAGTGTTTTACTGTTCACCATTCCGACCAACAATGGTGAGCCATTCATCCCATATGACGCATTGTTACCGAGGTGGTGTCTCATTCCAGTGCATACCACAAGTCACCTAAAGTTGTTTTTTTTTTAAATTCCCCGTTTATTATTGCCTCCATCGAAAACATAACAGTACGGCCTGCCAGGCGTCTCACTATCAAAACAGCACGGCCTACCAGGCATCTCCATCAAAAGAGTACGGCCCACCAGGCGTCTCCATTTCTTATCGGTTTTGTGGTGAGTGGGAAGTACAAACTGATTGAATATTTTTAACACCATTTTAAAACGGATTCGTTTCGTTTTGATAAAAAATTGTACTATCACTATATGTCCATAAAGTTCCATAAATATTTATAATAATCTTTACCACGCTCACATATGAATATTTCGAAACAATATTTATGCTTTGAACTCATGAACAATCACTCCGTAATCCTCTGACACACGATCAATCGCTGCCAGTAGGTGTGGGTAGTACCACCACAGATTATTTGCGAGCATCAACCACAGCTGTTGTAAAAAAACAGAACTGTGACAGGAGCAGTAAAATAAACCAGAATGAAAAGCTTGGATGCCAGTGCTTATTTGCATAAATTTTCCGGCCCATTGATTGTGCTCATAAAGTCACCATGCCTTCTCTGTTCTGTGTCACGCGTGTGGTGGGAGCGTAAAGTTTTTTTTCCCTTCTTTCCTGCCATCATACATTCTTACGGTTTTGTTTGTGTATAGGAAATGGAGTCACCATGTTGCATGCACCGTGTGAGCGTGTCTGTTTGACGGGTTGATTGTTTGTCCCATATGTTTGCAGTTGTTGCTCGTTTTGTTGTTGTTGTATTTTATTTGCACAATCACGTCTTTTGTCGTCAAAGACGATCACATCACGGGTGAAGGTCCCACTGTGCGTATGTTTTAAATCACCGAAGCCGTCCATTTTCTTGGGATACTCAAAAGTATCAAGATGGACTTTTTTATAACTTTACTACGATGAGCCAAGGGTAAAAATGAATTGGAAGCAACATTCATCCTCAAGAAAAACGCCCACCAACTGCAAAAAACCCAATGTGATAAAATGTAGAACAAAATGAGCAGCACAAAAGGAAGACAAAAGCGAAACAAAAACAAATTTCACCTTCGTCGATGAAGGTCCTTGGAAAACACAACACACGGTCCAAGCACACCATATCCTGAAATGCTTAAGCTTTTCCGCAACGTTCAACTGGTTTTGAAAGGATATGCCTGAAGTAGGTCAATGGGCACTATGTGAGGAAGTGGTTCACAAAAGTTTTCCAATTCCTTTCACCTCGAGCTTGTACGGGTAAGAAATGTTTACCACTTTACGGCTATCTCCCACATGCGGCTTTGTCCTTTCCATTTCCAAAAGCGGTAAAGTACACTTTTGTTGCCATGTTTCTTTCACAGCCAACAATTTTGGTGTTTGGAAATGTTTTGATCGTAAAGCGAACGAAAAAGAAAAGCACACGACACCAAACAACATGGATCCCCAAGACGACGTGCTCGTGCACCACCCCCGGACGCTGGCTCATCGGAATTTGATTAAGAAGGTGAAAAACGATGAACGACAGCTATCGATGGCGGAAAAGTTGTGGTGTCAATGATAAGGGATCGATACTCCGAAAGGGAGCGCTGTGCTCCGCTTGCGGGTCGGCAAAACGGAAAACTAAAAGACAAAACAAAATTCATACATAAACGAGACAGAAAGGGAAAAAAATGGACACTTCGTGACAGTAAGTGACGCATAGTCAAGTGCGTCACGTAGCACGAGCGATGCTTGAGCGATTACTGATAGGGTGAGAAAGTGCCACTTTTGGGTAAGATTGGATAAAAGACCATGCCTTCGGAAAGGTTAAGCGGTTGGTGATACCTGACTAGCAAGTATAAGAGTAGGAAACAACATTTGTTGATGAATAAAGAAAATAAATTTCTTTTGTAAAACGAGTTCTAAAAAAATAAACAAAGGAGATCTTGAATAGTTATACGGAAAATAAATTTAAAATGTTATTAGAATTACGTATAAGCTGATAAAATAGACAGTTTCATATTGCATACCTTCAGGCTCTTATGCCAATTTAAGCTTAGAAAACATAAAGCGCCTGGTGGCATGCAATTCGCTCGACAAAATTGCTGTATTACGAACGTATCATCCAATAAACAATCCCCTGCAACTCAGGATTGAAAGTTTATGTAAAACTACAATTACTTCTTCACCTCCCATCCAATAATTGTTGCATATTTCATTAGAAACGTATTAAAATGCAAATTAACATCGCAAAACACAAACATGTTTTGAAGCTTTGTCTTTCCATGAAAACCGTGTGAGGAAAAAACAGCCGAAGACGAAAAAAACACGATGCAAACACTCGGTAGATCGGTGTCCCAGGCAATCAGTTTCACCATCACGATCCAGTACTATCACCGGTGTGTTTGTGTGTATGTTTGTGTGGTGAGATGGTTAACTTTTTCACCCACAGCTCAACAAACCCACGCACGCCCGAGGAAGCTGTACGGATCCACATCATCTGTCGGGTTTTTGGGAAGCTTCATAACAAATTCATTTCCCGTTATAAACATGCAAATGTCCATTCTTCCTACCGTTCTACGCGCGTACACTGCTCACTGTGGCTGCCAGTATGGAAAGCTTCTGGGGTCAAGCTTTTATCGGCTTTTGGGAAACTTTTTCCTCACCCACTCACACACACACACACACACACACACACAGATGCTTCCCCTGGCCAGAAGGCGACATTTTACTGCGGCGAATATTGCGAACAGGGTGTGTTGTGCGTTCTGTTGGTCCCATTGGTAGTTAGATTTGTTGTTTAATTTACGCCTGGCTAGCGTGCCTCCGCTGGAGAAGGAGCAACTCATCGAATCGGACGAATGTGTATGCCGGTAAGGACTCGACTGCTATTGCTTTTCGTTTGGAATTTTTATCGCTTTGTTTGTGTGTTGCCAATGCCAAGGATGTATGATATTAAGCGCTTGGCTAAAAAGGGGAGTTTATGTGGCTTGTGTCGGCCATTCGGTAAAGGGAAAAAGCTTTCATTTCAAGGCGTTATGTTGCAGAAGGAAACGATGCACAATTAAAATACCTTACCCTTATTGCTCACGTTCACGCCACAAACATACACGCTCATCTTCGAACAAACATCTCCCAAACACACGCACACGTACACTCGATCAAGTAAATGGGAGCCACAACGCCATATTGCCAATAGTAGGTGCATCGTTTTGCTTGCTCTTTTTTTGTCCTTTACTAAGTAACAGTGTTACCCATTTCTTTTGGTCAACAATATTTACAATCTTCCATTGTCCCGATGCATCTTTAATTAAATTATGTACTTTTTCTTCCTACTACCTTGCCAATGTTTTATTCGACATATTTTTGTTTCCTTTTCTGGTATTTTGTTTTTGCTTTGTACGAACGTTTAGCTCAAAATAGCGCAAACGATTAAAGAGCAATTACTGCAAGAAAAGATTTGTGTGTTTGTGTGTATGCATGTGTGTGTGTGTGTGTGTGTAAGAGTGAGCGTATGATTTGTGCGTGTGAAATAGAGACAGAGTAAGAGAGCAAGGAAAAGAACGGAAGCTTTTATTCCGGGGACGTTTTGGCCACAAAGGGGGTTGTTCCTCTACGCCCGCCCGCCCGTCCGGACTTCGGTTCGAATCCGCCATCTTTTCCATGTTGGAAATTATCTGTTTTATCACTTTTCGATTTGCCTTTTGTTTCTAAAATATACAATTTGTTTTTAATCTCTCATCCTAACCATCGCCCTCACGGATGGCTATACTACTTCTACGCCATCTTTTCTTTAGTTTTATAAGTAATAGTATTTGTTTTTTGTTTACTTAGCTAGTTATCGATACGTGTTGGCGGGAGTTTTGTCTTGCTTCCCTTGCGCGGTTCTCGCAGGGTTCGCTCCGGATTGTGGTCGGGTCTTGATCGATTCATATTATTTACAAAATACGACCCCTACTGCGACATAACCGCCAGGGGTGTGTGGGGCTTGATTCATTTCCATGCTTCGCGTCCAACGTTGCATACACATCTGGCACATATTTTTCACAAACCATCTGCCATTTTGGATGTGTTCGTGCTGGAGCAGCGAGAGCATGAAAGAAAGAGGAACACGAAATAAAAAAGGTAAATCCTCAGAGAAGAAACATAACGTCATATTAATCATGGTGTCTTCGTCGACCATTCTTTTGGGTGGTGGAAACAATGAAAAAAAGAAGCAAATGGTTCCCAACTGCAAAAGCAAACATAACAAACGAGCAATCTGATCCGGTTCGAAGCACCCAATAACTTGCATCCCACCAGTTGAATGGTTAGCAATGCGGACCAATCCTGTAACGCACAAGCTGAACAGGTTCGTTTTGGGCCCATTTTTCATTTTGCCTGCAAACCCAGCATGGCCTCTTTGGTGAGGCCTCCGTCATCTGTTTTAGGGATCCCAGAAATTTTTTCCTCAAAATAAAAAAAAGTTCTTCCCAGCCTAGGAAACCATTGGAAGAAATCATTCCTTCCAAAGCAAGAACAGAACATGAATTTAAAAAGGGAAAACTTTTCCACTTCCCAGACTGTTCCCGCTGTGACTCGCATGCAGACACACACACACACACACATACACACGCCCGTGGATGATGTTCTGTCGATCCATCATTTCAACACGGCCGGACGTGGAAGGTTACCGGCTTTTTAAACGATTTAGAACTTCTCGCCGTACTGTCCTCGTTCACGTCTGGCGCTGGACAACGTTGGGTAAGACAAAGTTACTGGGGAAGATACTTCCCTTTTCATTCCTGCCCGAAGGATGTGAAGTTTGCGTCTTTGTACGGAGAAAGTTTTCCACTCCCTAGCCCCGAGGCGGCCAAGAAAGATCAAAGTCCAAGGGTCAAGGTTTTGAGGGCTTTACTTTTCCCGTTTTTAATACGGATGAAACGAGAACCCGAGCGAATGTTCGTATGTAAGGGGAAAATAAAACGATGGATAATTAAATGAAATATTCCTTGGGATACAGTGGGCTGCCCAATCCGTTTACTAGGCGTGCATTGATTGAAGCGAATCCGAAACCCTTTCTGCCTGGTATTTGTCCAGCCATTGTGGTAAGGACGCTCACGCCGCATCCTTTGCGAAGGGAAGATCAGAGGACCGCATGTCTGTAGACGACCATGTGGTGCTGCTTCTGCTGCTGTTGCGCTCGACAGTTTGCGATGTTGGCTCCCCGCTTGTGGCACCCTTCTCGATTTTCCTGGTGTTGTTGGGATTTAAACGTTACCCACCGGTTCTTTCGTTTCTGAAAATGGAATAGCAAAACACAGAGAGAAAGAGCAATAAGAAACGGTTAAAACTTCACCCACAACAACTGTACGCTACAATGATCGATCGTCAGTAACAGGGTGGCAGTAATGGTAAATTGCAGTCTAATAGGATTGGACAAAGTGGAGTGAAGCTAGGAGCGTTATGGTGTAGCGAATCAGTTCGACACTCTTCGTTCGGTTAGTTTGGAAGCGATGGATGGGCTGGAAATTGTATTGATTTACGAAATTGAGTACAGTTTTACTAAGTGTTGCAATTTATTGGCAGTAGTTTGAGAGTGTAATGCGTTGATTGATTGTTCAAGGAAAGTCCTACCTTTTGCAATGTAACGCAGAATGTTACAAAGTAACACATTTTCACAAACAATCGTTTGACACATATGTGTGGGAAGAATCTAAGAGTTGGGTCTAGTATGATGTAAGGCTCCATCTTCAATATCAACGAAACCTCCTTCTCCAACGATCCTTAATACGTCAAAACGTTTTATATAGCCAAATGTCATTCGTAAAGGTTTCTTTCCATATTCGAGTAAAATGTTATCCTTTTCCCATACCATCGTTGTCCGTCCGAAACTCGATGAAACAATGTGTCCTTTGGGGATTTACTGGGGATCCAAACGGACACGATGGCCGGTGTAGACGACAGGCCATAAAAATGACGTCTAACATGGAGTTCTAGTCTCAATCCCACACTCACACTCACCCATATCGTGTAGTGGTCTGTATTTTAATGATAACATTTCCGGAATCGGATACGAACCACGACAACTCTCTTACCTTTTCCCTTACTAGGGAGACTCACCCTCAGTCGTTTCTGGTTTTATTTTTTTTTGGTGGGGGGGAAAAAGCATTATTTTCCCGAAAAGTTACAGAAATCTTTCCGGTGGATGTGTTGTACGGTGTTGCACCATGCCCATTAAGTATCATGATAGGCATGACCAACCGAAGCGAATCAACTTGTGTAAAAGGACCACCTAACGTTCCCGACTGTGCCTGTCTTACTGCTATTTTGTCCCTTCTTACACAGTTTATGGTTTTAATCATTTACTTTTTGCCTGACACACTCCCATGTATATTGTCTGCTTCTCATGGACACGATAGTTTCTACGGGCTCTGGTCACACTGGTTTACTGTCTCGAAGGAATGTTTCGAGAGAGGAGGAAAAGAAAAACGATGGGTGGGTTCGTTTACAGCAAATGGGACAGTTTTATGAAGAGGCTCAAAGTTTCTACAAGTGTTTAATGGTTTCGTTTTATTTTTTGGCCGGTAACGGTTGGGTTCCTTTCCAATTTTTTTTTATACCCACACGAGAGCTCGTTTTTCTCATTAGACTGACATCGGGATATAGGATTTCATAAAGTGTCGGTTTTATGGATTGGATGTTTTTGTGCCAGGCTGAGATTTAGTTACGTTCTGCTTCAATGGAATTGGAGATTTAGTAACGTTGATACAAAAAACCCGAACCGAAGTATACTGGAATGAGATGTTTTGGTTTTTGAGCATAATAGTTTCAACAGAAAAAAGGTCACTTAATTAGAACGTGGAAACATTGGACGTAAGGATTTCTTCCTTTATTACGCAACGTAGGTTAGTGAAAGAGCTGCTTCGTTGCAGGGAGATCAACTTTATAATAATATTAATATGTCCTAGAAAAGTAACTAGCATCCTAGATTTCCTCAACAAATTTCCTGCATGGATGAGAATTTAACTTAGGACTGAAATTCTCTTCAGCGATGAGAAAAAATTTGATAGCTCCGGCAGTAAACTTGTAACAGCAATTGTGGAGACAGTAATAAAACTGTCCATATCGTCTCATAAAAATTCCACATTGAACATTTTGAGGCTGCTTGACTCTGCCATCAATATCTGGTAGCCATTTTGATATTTGAAATATTTTACTAGCGAAACAGAAAAACCTAATGAAGGCTATTTTGACAGAAGAATTCCTTGTAACTGACGGCTGAAAACCGAGAGCAATGCGACGGAGTTTTCCCACGGGGAATGCAACCGTCAAAATAGTAAAGAGATTCCTGAACAATATTAGCATTGTTGTAAGTAAGGAATATGATGAATATCACTTGCATGACGCTCTCCATTAAACAGAAAGTGTCGAGAAATTTCAAATAAAAATTCTCGAACTGGTGTCTCCTGCGGTTGAAGATCGACAAAGACCCATTATGAGTAGTCGTCAAGCTGATCGGAGAGAACTACTGAACCAAATGAATATTTCTATTATTTATCCAATTTAGCGGAGATCCTGATCAACGTATTTCAGGATTTTTTTTATATTCCTTTAAAATATATTCTCAGACGTAATGCTTTCTAAATAAAAGTTTGCAAAATATGTAGAATTCATCCCTCTCAGAACAAAATGGCTTGAAATTTTTGAAATAATTAATTTTAAATTTATTATCATCGATATATGACTTGACCGTCATTGCGGAAGATGTAACAAATATTTTCATTAATGAAAAGTTTGAGCCAGCCAACAAGACACACGGAATGTTCAGTTCGATATTAATTTATGCCGCATGTGTTGTATTTTTATCCAAATAAAAAGATTACTAGAAATGGAACTTTTTTGAAAAATATATATAGAAGTGTTGTCACCAGTGTTACCTTTTGTGTCGATAGAAAGGTAGGAAGAAGTTTAAAAAATTTCAGTTTCATCGTTACATAATGAATGAATATTATGCATTTATTTAAAATGTAAAACGTTTCTCGTGGATACGAAAGAACCACGATTGCACCAACCACAAAATCAGCGCCAATAGCGCAAACACATCACGTGCCTTGATTAATTCTGTCCGAACAGAAACCCATCACCCGAATGGAAGCTTATTCGAATGTACTCCGACAACGTTTGTTCGGAATTATACCCATTATCATAACCATTCTCACCGATCGGCACCACCCTTGGGGGAGCGAAAACTAACGAACGTGATGTTTCGTGTGGTTCTCCCAAAGACAATAACACAAGCATACGAACACGTTGCGAAACCTCGTAATGTTTGTCATTCAAATCCTTCGAATGTCAATGTCAGGATGTTGTGTAGGTATGTCCCGGCGCTTAGCACGGTGCGATCAAAGTTGAGGCAGGAACATCGACAATCACATTCGGAGATAATGGGAGACGCGAGGACGTTCCAAAAATTCGATCAAGTTGTCCTGCTAACTGGTCCCTGCCTGCTGACATTGAACTGGTATTTGAGCTGCTTGACTTGTCAGTTTCCGTATGGTTTTCGAGTCGTCGTCTTCGGATCGCATTTCTAACGACACCACCAACCAATTCTCCACTTTCTCTGCTTCCACATTCGAATACCAAATGTTCCGAAAAGCAAATTCTTTTCCCGTTTAATGTCTTCTGTTTCGTAGGCAGGCGGGCAGATTGTTCGCTACTGTGTTCTTCGGTATCCTCGGATGGATCCAGCAGAAAGTCATTTCTGCCACTGATCCTAAGATCCCCGAAGCAGGTCTTTGATGCAAATCGAAAACAAACAGTCTGCATAAATTATGCTAATTCACCTCAACACACTTACCCGACCAATGGGGACGCTTTTGTCAGCAGAGTGTCCCGGTCAGGGCGAGGACGTTCTAATGGCCCGGACGACGAATGCAACAGATATGCCGAGTGCTGAACGTGACGGGGAATGTGTTTGTTTGCCGCAATGGTTGCGAAATTTGACGCTTTTGCAATCTTTTGCTCGGTTTCACCGGTATTGATTGGTCGGTAGGCGATTGTTTCCCAATCGCAATCGGATCAATAAAGGCCATGATTCGCTACACCTTGGCTGGAATGCAGGAAATGGGACAGGTGAACGGGATGAGCAACTAGGCTTGCATAGTACTGTTGGAGAAAGCAACATACCGGGACAGGACAGCGAAAGCTCAACTACACATCTAAAGCTACACATTCTAGGCAGCACGAAGCGCACATTCACTCACGGAACCGATTCGAGATTCCAAATCCGGTTACCTGGAACAGAACAACAACCGCAGCACTTTTGTTTCGCAAAAGGTCCCCGTGGACGTGTGCGGAGGCCCGGGTGCGTTCCGGAGTTGTGGTAATTTTCTTCAACGAAGCTTTATTCCTTCGTACCTGCCGTACCGTATCGATCCGGTACTGTGTTGCTGGTTGGAATCCAATTTCCGGTAATTTGGTGGCCTTCCGATTATATTGCACCGACTGTGCGGGTTCTGGGCTGGCGTTGACGATCGCATTCGCTACGCATTTGGGACGTTCTGATGAGATTCCGTCCGCTTTTGATGTTGGGTTTCCACGCGCCACGTAATCCCAGGGTCAACTACTATAGCGCCGGCCGATGGTTGTGAATGTCGTTTGATTGGATTTTTCGGAGGCGCAGAATTGATCCACACTGCGGATTGACAAGCTCATCTCGGTCCGATTTACGGGAACGAACCATTCGCCGGAAGAACTCCTGACATTCGAGAACTCGTTTCTGCTGACCCTTTTTGGATAGAGTGACGTCCCGGGAGGGTGTACGGAGGTTTGTAAATGGCCTATCTCCAAACAGCTCAACACACACAGTTACAGATTTGGGGAGTTTTATACACATATCCACACACAAACATTCAGCCCAAATATTACAAAGTCAAATCATTACGGTGAGTGATGCCGAATGCATCAGGAGGTTAGAAAGAACGAGATTTTTTTTACGAAAGCATTACACTAGGCAGAATTTCCAAAAACATATTTAGGATTTAAAAACTAAGGAAAACAAAAAAAACATTGTGCAAATGTAATGTCCATCCGAATTTTTCTACAATCCACCTGGCGATGGCCATTTTCTTTTTTTTTTCTGCGTACAGTGATCGACTTATACACTGAGCTAGGCTTTGGAGAGAGAGAGATAGTAAGCGACAAGAATAATTCTGCAATCACATCATGCTGCGGGAAGGAGAAGAAAGATAGGTATGAGAAGAAAAGAAACAAAGAGACAGATAGAGTGTTGGAGGTGTTCAAATGTGGGAATGGGGCAGGGATACTGAGCGATAAAACGGAATGTGTGAAAACACTATTCGTTACATCAAACGACACAATACTCCCAGAAGGGTACTACTTCGAAAGCGATTGACTCAAGTTACGCGAAGGTAGCTACGGTGAGTTAGTGAAGGTATCGTACGACATCAAACGTGGAGGAAGAGAACGGCAAAGCTAGCAAACACTTACCCATCTTGGGCAGTATAACGTCCTTGGTTATGGTCCGATTGGCGTTCATCCGCCGGATCGCTTGGTCCATGCTGCCCGTACTCGGAGCGTTGGAGGAAGGAAGCTTACCGGAACCGGTGTTGCAGACACCGGGACCCGCTTGACCTGAAACAGATAGTCGAGTGGCAGAAACCCCAGTTAGGAAAGACATCGTGTTGCGTTGGGTGTGTGCCCCACTTCTATGAAAGCAGTTTCGAAAACAGATAGTTCTGGACATAGTCGGGGGTTATGTGCGGATGGCCGAAGAGCGCTGTGCGATTGGTGGTACGTACTTGTGTTACAATTACCTGGCAGCCGGGGAGGCCTCGACAACTCCACCGGGCAGACACGTCGCCTCCGCTTCGGCAGCTTGGCACGGGCCTGCGTGTGCGAGTAGTACATCGTGAAGTTGCTCACGATGACGGGCACGGGCAGGGCGATCGTCAACACACCGGCGAGCGCACACAGCGCACCGACAAACATACCGATGTACGTCTTCGGCGTCATGTCACCGTACCCGACGGTGGTCATCGTGACCAGGGCCCACCACAACCCGAGCGGGATGCTGTTGAAGTCGTTGTGCGGATTGATCTGGATGCGTTCGGCGTAGTACACGAGACTGGCGAATATCACGATGCCAAGCACGAGGAAAAACACCAGCAGCGTGAGCTCCTTCGCCGACGCCCGGAAGGTTTGGATCAGAATCTTCAGACCGGACGAGTGGCGCGTCAGCTTGAACAGCCGCATGATGCGGATGATGGAGAAGAACTCGAGGATGTCGGCATTCTCGAGGTGCGATGCGAACCGCTGCAGTATCAGATCGATGAAGAAGCTGAGTGTGGCGATGTAGTCGATGATATTTACAGATGACGTTATGAACCTTAGCTTACTTGGCGACGATATAAAGCGTACCTGTATGGGGACGAGATCAGAGCAATTAGTTCCAAGGTGTGCACTATTTGAGATCAAATAACTTCTATTGAAAAAAGGGAGTTTATTGTAGTTAAAACATTTGCAGTTAAATTATTTAGGTTTGTTCTAATATATGCATTAATAAATAGACCTTTATCGCATTCCTTCTGATACACTTATTGAAGCTTTCGCACCGAAATTGAGGTAAGCGTTTACTTGTTAATGATTGGAAGAGTTTATGATCGTCGGTTACACATTGTGCTAAAGTTTTCTAACTAGTTTTTTTGGAGGTACTGTTTGATTATTTATTTGGAAATGTTTTACTCTATAGCCTCATCCTTATCATCTTTGGCCTGTTTTTCGAATTCTACCACTGATGTACGTTTATAACTGATTTCCTATTGAGGGTCTGGGATGTCTTTTTGAATGTCTTAAAGGTTGTTTGTTTGTTTGTTTGATTTTTTATAACGGCCTGGCCGTATTAACCCCATGTTTGGGGGGTGTGACTTGAAGGTTACAGAAGGAAAAAAGATACTTTAAATGCTAATTACAAAGATGATTATATTTGAAAAGGATAAATCTGTCTATTTTTATGATGCATACATTAGAAACATATCAGTAAGGGAGCGACACTTAAATTTAATTTTTAATGAATCAAAAACTCTGTAAATGTACCAAATACATAAAAATCGTTTCAATAGACATCACGTGATGTTGTTCAGAAGCAATTACCATTATTTCGAACGTAAACCATGCGTTACAAACACATTCGATGTAGAAGAACGCGATGTGCGCGTTCGTTTGCGTTTTGTCCAGCACCCAGGACGTGTTCTGGTTCGCCGTCTTCACTGTGATGTTGCGTATGTAGGGGACGCGCATGTCCGGGTGGGTTTTCAGGCAGAATGATATGATCGACACGCAGATGAAAAACACTGATATGATACCGATTATCTGCAAACGGAGAAAGAGCAAAAACGGAGCGATCCGGTGAGTTAGGGTGGCAGACTATCATCAACCGTACCGGCATCATCGTTTCAAATCCTTCCAATTATAATAATCATAAGCAGTTACTGGCCGTTTGACCAACGCAACCGTCATCAATCTACTGGTGGGGTTCAACACGCTTTCGGGGTTTCACAACCGGGTGCGATTCCTTAATTTGCATTTAACCATAAAACACATTCATTCTCTGGCCAAGCTCGACCTGTTCGGAGACCTCTGGCGCGTTCGTACGCTGCGGGTCGTGCAGAAGTCGAACGATCAAAGATATCGCTTGCACCAGACAGCAAATAGCGCATAAACGGAACACGAATCATACACCGAAAGAACAAGAAATTGGCTTCGGGGGCCCTGTTTGCAATCTATTTCAACTGACCGTCGGGTGGGTTTCATCATCAACGCTACCGAGGCTGA
>KB664255.1:3773642-3794693 GCA_000349025.1 Anopheles minimus | reverse complement strand
ATCTATCTAAAACAGCCAATGTTTCTTGTGTGTTCCGATGCTATTTGAGAGAGAGAGAGGAAGATACGTAGAAAGAAAAACAGTGAATTAGGAACGAATTTTTCCTGTCGACGTGTGCCGTGGGCGGGATGAAAATATATTTTTATTGATGGCATTTTAATAGGAAGACCCATGTGAATGGACCTGTGGGTAATGGACCTGGTCCCCAATAGGAGCGGAGGTTCAAGAATTCATGATAAAAATTAATGATCTTGGGCTTTGCTTTCAGCTCAATCCATTCGTACATTTACAACCGACCAGGAATCGAACCCGTTTCCCAATCGCTTCCGGATTAGGGATGATTTGATACGTTTTATGTAACCGATAACGGTCCACGGCGGGTTGAAGGTGTACGGCAAACGGGAGTCCTTTACCAACAATGCTCATTAATCATAGCAACCGTTGAAGAAATCGAACCTTCAACCGGGCGGTTGAAATGTTTATCAGCGTGCTCGAAATTTAAATGTCCCAGCAGCAAACACGTCCCGTTGGTTATCGCAGGAAAACGGGGCGATAGCACAACTTTCTCCACGACGTGAAAAACTAATCAATGGAACCACAATAACCCAACCTCACATAAAAGAGATACGCGACCTTCCTCCACATCCCGCTCAGTTTTTGAGGGGCCGTAAATTCCCCCCAGGTTTATGATGTCTCACAAGTTCCGAATATCCCCAAAACGAAAGGATTTTGTTGGGGCGAAAGTTCTAAATCCCATTCTGATTCGGAGTCCCTTTTGGATGGACCGGTTTTCCCGTTCGTAAATCAAACGGATTGTTAAGGATAAGCGTGATAAGTGAGGGAAGCGATGGGAGGAGGGGGTAAGGGAGAGAAAATGGAATGCTAAAGTAAACACAATCGGGCGCGATTCATTAATCATTTTTGAAACAAACTTCCGAGTCTTTCATGTTTGCCACGTGGCGATGGAGACGCCTGGTGGGCGACGAGATTAGGGATAATTTTTTTATTTTATTGTTTGTTGTGTGGGTTGGACGGGTTGGTAAAGCTCGTTTCAAGGTCATCAGCAAAAAGAAGAAACCAATTAAAGCGATATTGCTGAAAATGTACTTGTTTCGTGTCATTTTTATAATTTTATTTGTCGTTAACATGTAATCATCTTGACTTAAATTATGGCAATATTATTGATAAAAACTTATAATAGAAATAATAAAGGAAACAATTGAAACAGGAAAAAATAAATAGTGCAATGTTACTGTCAAAATCCAATGCCTCGATGGGACGAACGATATTATTTTGTAACCTGCTATAAAGAGAAGTAACGAAGCTCCTGTTGGGAAAAACCCTTGTTCGGCGTGAAAATGGCCATCATTATTAGATTAGAGTGACACCTTCAAGGTCCCGCCGGTGTCCATTACCGGTACACGCATAAACCCAACGTCTGCATTACAACCTCCACATCCAAAACGCGTAGACCACGGGGCTTATCTTTCGCTTTCAGCACCAGCAATCCTTTTCGCCCGATAATAGGATGGCTTCTTTTACACGCCCGGTGTCCCGGCTACCGTTGTTGTCGGTGTCGTTTTTTGTGTGTTTGCAATTTTGTATCATTTTGTTACCTCGGATACCACTTACCACTGCCGCAAACCAAAGACGATACTTAACAAAAGGCGTACGCTGGAAGTCGTAAGAAAACCAGTACACGACGATTTCCACGGGTGAAAAAAAACCCCTTCAGCCTCCGTCAACTGCTGTCTCCAAAAAGCGCTTGCCAACTTCCCTTTCTCCACACCAAAAAAGGCCGAAAAGTGAAAGTCAACCCGATGACAGCGGCATGACATTGCGAAACATTTTTCGACGCAGGGACAGTTTAATGCCGGCACGCAATCCACCCCACCAATGGGTCGGCGACTAGGGAAAGCTCTCTCATCCGGATGTCTTCCGTTTGAAAAAGGGGTGTTTCGGTTTCCCGAGAAGACTGAGCTCACTCACTCACCGGTTCAGTTCACCGATGAGTGGTTTCCGGTTCGACTTAGCAGGGGTGCAGAAGAAGAAGAAGGCCAAAAAAAAAGCTGAACAAAGCACCACACAAAAGCCACATAACAAAGGAGCAAGCGAGAACTGCCGATAAAAATCATCTACCGAACGCTTTTTTTTTCTCCCAGCTCTGCTGGAAAGTGATTTGGATTTTCTTTCGTTAAATGGACGGTTTGATGGTTTACCGATGCCACCCATTTTAGGGTGAGCTTAGCGTTGTTTTGTTTGGGGGTGGAGTTTTTTTTGTAACTGTCAATGTCATTTTTGGCTCTTTGTGCCTTTGGACGACGGTTGATGTGTTTTAAGTTTTTCATACGCCAGAAGAATGACAATGAGGTTTCATGTAAGTATTTTTGGTACGGGGTTTTCGTGTTTCGATCATCTAGAAAGTGGTCGACAATTTTTCTGGAGCAATGAACTAGAGCAATTCAGCCTGGCTGTTCTTCATGAATTAAAAAATCCTAATATATTAAAAAATAACATAGAATATAGTTTAAAATAGTAAAATTGGTATTTATTAATTTAAAATAATTTAAAATTAATAAAAAAAAATCAGGTATTTCGGGGTTCAAAAGAGAAAACCGGCGCTGATATCGCCCTGGCCACTAGGCCGCCCTGGTATTTTAATCACAACATTGAAATAGCATTGTTCAGAAGCTCATTTAACAATTCAGTTATTTAAAATTCTGATTTAATATCGTTAAAGGCGAAGTATCGAAAGTTTAATTGAAATAACTAATATTTAATTTATTATTCTTTATAGTTCAAATACTAATTAATTATGATCAATTCCTGGAAAATTTAGCAAATATGACACATTTTAATCGAAAAGCCACATCCACAGTACCAATGAGCCTCGTTAATTATTGGAATAAATAATGGAGGCATTTGTTGTTTTAGCTGGATAGCTGGATAGTCATCGGTCCGACAGAAGTGTTAGGTCATTGAAATAATTCGCTTTATTATAACGAAAATGAAAAAAAAAAATACAACTAAAAGGCATTCTAATGAGGAAAAAGGATTTGGGAAGGGTAATCCATGAGCTGATTACTGTTCATCAACACGAGCGTTGTAATTACTGTTTTGCTACTTTTAAAATTTAATTCCAAATTCCAATAGCAAGCACAACTCCTGTCATAATCAAGCACTCACCTGTGTGTACGTCATCCAGCAGCATGGCTCTACCTGATTGGAGTCAAGTCCCCAGAAGGAAAGTTCTTCCTCGAACAGCGGCCCACAGACATCCGTCGGATAGTGCAGTTTGCCCGTGCTGGAGGATAGAGAGAAACGGTGTACGCTAATATGAGTAAACTGGCTTGGAAAAAAAAAACGAGCAGCATGATGGAAATGATGGAAAAATAGTTTTGCAACAAAAAAATCGAGACACATTACCACGCACGCGGGAAAAACGGTTATTAACGTTTAGTTTCCTTCCCTTCTAGGGGTAAAAAGAGAGCGAGTGCATGTGTTATTACCGTTCCATGTTTGTGTTACACTTTTTCCAGTGTTTTGTTTTGTTTTTGGATTTTTTGCTCCCTCCAAGCACAAAAATCAACATGTGTCTGGGTCACTTGATAGTGGCAACGGGCACGAGTGACGCGATACATGTTTACCTTATTCTACCAAACATCTACCCCATCACTAGTCACGTCGGCACGGTAGTGGATGGTTTTGTTTATGTACGGCTTTGGGACAGGAGTTTTATTCCCATGAACCCAGATTCCTAGGAATCAGGAGGGAAGGAAAAATAATCATGCCTAAAATAACAATAGCGAAGACAATGGAAAGCGACCTTTGCAGCGAAGTCCCAGCAACACACACACACACGTTCTCATGTTCAAAAGCTGCCCGCTCTGCCTGATGATGGTGATTATGATAATCATGATGTTGAGCGCCATTGAATGGTGCATATCTGATCTGAATCTTATTCGACGATAGGTTTACTGGGGAGGGCAGAAGAAAACCCCAGGCCTGCCAAGTGGTGGTACCGTAATTGTAATGAATGAAAGGAAATTGTTGCGTGGAAAAATAATAAAGCGAAACATTCAAAGAAAGAAAAGTAAACTAATGCTTCTGCTGTAGTGTGCACCAAAGCGAGAGAAAAAAAAGAAACATGTTGCAAAAAACCTGGAACTAAAGTTGCTTGTTAGCTCTACATTTTGAAAACTTTGCTCATTGAGGCGCTTTGTTGCCTACTTCTGGGTAGTACCCTGTACCCTGTTCGCCAATCGCGTAATGAAACTGTTCAACTTAAAAGTGGGCTGGAGGGATAGTGAGTTTCTTTTCTTTTGCGATAGGAGGCAACGGAGCAAGCGAAGGAAAAAAAACACAACTTCCGGCTGCCAGTAAAACACCGTGACCGAGGCAAAGGAACGAAGCTAAACAAATAACAACGCATTGTTGAGCGAGGAAAATTGGCAAACGTGCCGTATCGTGGGAAAAATGTGCCGCAGTCATAAGGTGAAAGATGTAGTTGTTTGTAGAATGTATGTTTGGAAAAGAAATGAAGTTTCATTGTAATGAAACACCGTTAGGATACGAGCTAGGAAAATGCGTTTATTTGTGCGTGAACTAAGGAAAGATCAACATCTTTCTATAGTAAAAAATAAAAAAAATTATAGCATGAAAATATATTAAGCTTAGATTTTATTCCATCAACTTCTTTATATTGTTTCACTTCCAAGAATTTAAACGATAATTTTTATAAGAATAGGGAAGTGCTGGTAACTTTGATGCAAGATTGTTATTTCTAGCAATAACAAAAAATATATTCTGTGGACCTCTACGAATCGTTTAAGCTTCTAATGGTCGCATTTAGTGCCGTTATTAGCATTTTCTGTTAGGATTCGCCACCCAGCTGGAAATCTTGAAAATCATCCATCTTGAAGAAGTTGGAGTTGGTGTAGTAGAAGCTTCTTATATTGTATATTACTGTGTTCTTCGGGTTATATGATCTTAATTGCTGATCTTGAAACCCCTGAGGTCTTGGAACGTAAGACATTCAATTAATGAGGAATTATCAATGATCTGATGTCTTCTAACGTTACTCCGAAGTACCGCACACATTTAGTTCAAAAAAGCTACATGTTATTTAGTTCTATATCGAACGCCTTTTTGGTGAAATTTCAAGAGAAGATATTTGTTTTAATGGATATTATCAGTTTTCATTTTTAAATGACATTGAATTACCTTCTTCTTATTCTATACTATTTCTACCTCGAGAGATCATGTTTTAGGCTTCCTTCACTTGTACGTAACCACAGTAATTAAATAGTAATTTATCGATCCTGTGGTGTGAGAGCTTAATGTCCTTAATGTTTTACCAGCGATGATGTCTTTTCAGCTTAAAACAATTAAATAAAATACTAACAAGAAAAACATGAACTTAATTCTGACATTTAAAATTGTCTCATCGAGCACCGCTTAAATGGTACCTTAAGCCACAATACATTGATAAAAAAAAACTGTTTCTTTCACGAATCCTCTATCTTTAATGGTGATAAAAGCTTTCAAGAGAAGAATATAATATAAATCACATTTTGTAAAAATTTCAAATTGTATTCCTATTTTAAACATATTTCACGTGTGTATTCTCATTTATTGCCTAGCTATTTATACTTTTCTTATATCAATAATTTGGTTTAATTTTTTTTCTTTTTATTGTTTTGTATTTTATCATTCCATCGCCTTTCCGAAATGAAATAATTATTCATTCTTTATTTTTTATAACCTCTGGATGAAATTTCTCGGTAGAATCTCGTTGCAAATCAACAGTGAAGAAAAATTGTACTTCCATTCTATTGGTTTGGCCTACTTTTTCTTTCCCACGCTCCATCCAGTTTTTTATGCTTATGAAATAAAAGAAAAATCCTCTTGCATTTTCATTCAAATGCAAATATGATACGCTCATCGGCGGCGGTCAATACATTACGTCATTGCGTTCAGATGCGTTCGAAATGACCTCCACCGTGTTCCCCTCGTGTTAGCTCGCTTAATGGACCTGCTTGGCTTTTTGTGGTAAGCACTCGACAGGAATGTTCAATGAGCTTTTTTTAAAAGCAACGATTCAGAAGAAAATATTGACAAAAAATATGAACAAGAGACACGTGAGAAAAAAACAGGGAGCATGATAGTTGAGTTGGAATGTGACCACGAACAGTCACATCGGCTTTGCGTGACGACTGTACGGAATGGCCGAGTGCTTGCCACCCGTGTTCGGCCCGTTTGGTTTGGATAAATTAAATCACGTTCGTGTGTAAAATTTATTCCCATTTTCCGTTCGGCTTCCCACTTACAGCCTCGGTGCTTCGGCCTGCTTGTGTATTGATTCGGTCGGAGCTGAGCGTAAGTTTTCCTGGATGGCCGACCCTCCCACCATGGGCCGGATAAACTTTTAGTCCACCAACATGTCGCACGGTCCACGGGCACGGGTAAGAAAGAAAGACGGGCAAAGTGTCAAGTACAGAAGGGTGCGGTTTTTGTGCAATCGACAGATGGAAAGCGTGTCACACTGCCAGTACCCCAATGTGTTCGGCACCGATCCAACCCGGCATTATGCAGTTGGAAGGAAAAACGGTTTAATTAAAAGTTCGCATCGACATTCCTGGTGGTGGGTTTCTTTAATTACTCACCGGGTTTTTTGAGCACGGTATCGCAAGCGTAGAGCGCGCGTGACACGGTGAGGCATTTCTTCAAGAACGTTTACATAGGGTCTTTTAAAGGGACCGACCGAACCAAACCCGGCAGATGTCGGACCCGATTAAGAAGTACTTTTTCTCCCCGTTTCCTTGGGTGTACTTAAACCGCCACACAAGGTTTGAAACTTTTGCCTCATCTTGGGGGGTTGAATAAAAATGCATTAAGAACAGTTGCGAGGGAAATAAAGCACAATGCCTGCAGCTTGCAGAAAAGGTTAGCATGCACCACTCCAAGGAAGGTAACGCCGTGGTGTCCGTGTCATATTTTAATAAAAAAGTTTTACCTTCTAATTTTCTATTGCTTCATTATGAACGATTTGCTGGTGGATAAGTTTTTGGCTTACGAAACCATGGAAGCCAGTGGAAGGTAGTAAGGAAATGGGTACTGAGAGAGTGATAGTTTGTAAGTGGCAGCCGGCATAAAGTGGAGCAGAAACCTTGAAACTTTCGATACTGAAGCTTCGGCTAGATTTATTAATCATCAGGAAACACTAGGAACTTCAACACCTGGAGTTTGAAAAAAAGTATCTACAGTTTTTAAAGAAGAATGTTGCTCCAATTCTATTTAAAGTAAATTTATATGAAGCGTGAAGTTTCCTCAAAATATTTGTAAGCTCTTCTATCATTAGGACAATGGTCTTCGCTTAAAACAATAGCTCAAAACCTGCGGTCGATAAATGAACGAAAAGTTATCGTGAAAATTTACTAGCCACATCTCACAAAAACTTTCCCCATTGTATGCACCATGACCATCTTGAAGCCATGATTTGTGTGTCGTGTGCGTGTGTGTGTGTGTGTGTCGGTCATTGCTACCTAGCATTTTCTCCGTTGCTGATGCTTCATTACGCGTTACTTAGATGCATGGACGAACAGAAGAGAAGTAGTGGTGCATGGATGCTGGTACGGTACAGGCGACGAGCGTAAAGATTTCCACCCGAAAAACTTTCCTTTTCCCGTAACTCACAATAAAGAGCAACGGCAACAGTATTTTACAAATTGGCAGCAGCTTGAGGGCAATATTGAATTCGGAATGAAATACTTCCATGCCATGTTTTCTCATTTGTATTCCGACCGGGCCGTGGCGGGCCCTTGCGTTTGTTCCGTTTTGGCAGATGAATGAATAGGGAAAAGCCAAGGATTCAATGGTTGACTTGAGAAAGCCACTTAGATTGGATCTTATTGAAAAGTTTCGGTACGGCCAAAAACCCGATTGGAACGTAGGGTCTCGGTTGCGGTTATGGTTGAGACAGGGGAAAGAAAATTAAGATACAAAAGACGTTAGTTCATTGGAAAGTAGCAAAACGGTACTCAAGGAAAAGAGGCAGTGACGAACCAGAACGAGAATAAGAAATGGGGCGTAATTTAAAGAAACTTAACTAGATTGCCGGATGTGCAGAATTCGAAGACGAATTAGGGATCTATTCATATTAATTCTAAAGAAGAAAAAAATGCTAAACTCCTGTCACAAAATTTAATATGAATTTTATGTGTTTGGTGCCGTGACCAGGATAAAGGTATCATAATTTGGGAATGATCATTAGTATAATAGTAGTGATCATTATTTAAATTTTTATCAGTATCGTTACGGAATCCAGTTTTCATGAAGGTAAGATTTCAATTTAGATAAAAATGCCAATTTCTAATAAAATTCACCTTTCCAACCGTAATGGAGACGCCCAGTACTTCACTCCTTATTTCCGTGGTACGAGCATGACAACATTTATGATGATTGAAATTGCACTGTATGTTCATAAAGATGAACCTTTATTGCGCTAAACGAAATATCCCAAAACTCAAAACGCCCGTGTACCTACCGGTAGTAGTTGAGTACTTGCGCAAACACCCCCGGGTGCCGATCGAAGAAGTACTCGTTCAGGACGGGATCATAGTTGCCCAGTGCCTCCGTCAGTCTCGAGAGCCTTGTGGCCGGGATCTTCTTGAGCGTCGCCTTGTACGTTTCGTGCCGTATACCGCCAACGTTCAGAACCACCCGGTTCTCTGAGTCCATGTTATTCATAAGATTCATTTCCCGGGGTTTTGGAGTACCCGCGCGCGTTTTTGTTTATACTATCCTATCCACCTTCTTCCTGCTACTGTTTGCTTATCCAGATTGCGATCGTCCCTTTCGAGGAGTTCGCCAATATTTCGCCGGTTCCCCGGCAATGAGAAGGGCTGGATGGTGATGGTGGACGCAGCTAGCGGATTGGCCGGTCCACTTCACCATGCAAATATTGGTGCTTGTTGCTTCTGTGGTGGTGCTGCTGCTGCTGCTCGCCTGTGCTCGTTGTGCCCGTCGTTGCGTGGACGTGATTTTGTTTTTATCTCCAGCATATTAAGCACTGGGAAGCCGTGAGGCAACCGACCGTCGAACGTCGTCACGTAGTCAGGCTCGTGAAACTAGATCCGTGTGCAGCTGGGAAGATTCGGTGGTCCTTTGCGTTCCAGCTGTGGTCGTCTTGATTTGTCGTGTAGCGACACGATGTTATCACGTTCAAGACGTTGGTTTCGTCTTATTTTTCTGTTGCGTTTGTTTTGGCCTGCTGTCTCGGGCCGTTGTGCTGATTAGCGTTGGCCGAGATTATCTTCTTCGTCACCTAATTCCTGGTCCGTGTTGGAGTGTGCTCGGGTGGTGTCTTCATGAGAACGCGCCGAGTTTGCTGTCCGTCCCAGATAGCGGCTGTTGCCCGTCGGATGTCCGAGCGTTGGACATTTAATTTTTCCAGTAATTAATCATCAGCTGCTAAGGCGGGTGTGGCGATAGTGTAAACGCACAGCTCACTGTCTCATCCTGGGCTTAGCGTAGCGCCAGCGGGCTTCGTGATTGGTAAGCAACGACACATCGTTCGCTACGCCTTAGCCGACGATGCTGGTGACCTCTAGTGGCGAATGGGGGCGTCCTTCTTTCATCCTATGGCTGGCACGTGGAAACGCATCGCTGTCCAGCACGTTGGCAGCTACGAGAGCTGATACTGTCGCCACAGCTTATACCATGTATTACGACTCAGCATGACGTCCTTGTCACAACCGTCCACGGTGATTCTGGAAGAGGAAAAACAAACAGCATGCACAGATGAGTGGAGGAAAAATGATTATGTAGCAGATAAATTTTGCACGCCAGATTAATGCGTTGCAAATGGTGTGGGATTAATCTTTGCGACGAATTGAATTACTGGTGCCACAAACTGTAGGTCAGGATAGTTTGTGAATGAAACGATCCTAACATCAGGATATCAGTTGCATAAATGCATTTATTTTCAAAAAAGAAGAACACTGTATCGTTTGGTTTTAAAAAACGGAGAGACAGAGAGAGGTCTCATAAATTATACCGTACAGCATGAGCTTCAATTAACGCACGGCAAATCGGGTTTGTTGTTGTCATTGGAAAAACCATCCCTTTTTGGGGAGGATAAAATGATTCATTGCCTTCACAAGTGTGCTGTCCAGATGGTGATTGAAAATTAAACTCACACACTCCGGACTCCGCCGGGTTCCGGGGCAGGTTAGTTGCAAGTGCGCCCCCAAAAACCCGGCGCGTGCACTTAATGAGATTAAATAATTGAATGCACCAAATGACCGGCGTTCATTAAGTAATTAATAATCAATGCTTATCGTGTCAACACGTGTCATGAGCATATGCACTAAAGCATACGAATGGGGGAGAGAAAAATGAACCTGAGAGGAAAATGATACCATCTGCTTTGGTCGCATGCTACGGTTGATCAACTTTAGGCAACAGGCAAACGGTGATAGGAAATCTCGTTTGTTACGGGTTTATTGATGAACGTTTATAAATAAGTTGAATAGGAAAACACGTGTGTTAGTAATTCCTGCTTTCGAAGTTAAATGTTGCCTTCTTTTTTAAACGATTTTATTTTTTCATTACTTTATACATTTAAAGGCCCAAAGTTAGGCATTTAATGTTATAAATATTGGAATACTTTAGAAATCTTATTTATTTCTAATTTTTTGTGTCTGGTTTCATCACTAAAAATTTAAACTTTACATCACATTTTAGTTGCGTGTGATCCACCCTCATCAAAAACATCATTCATTGGATTTATTTTACATCGTTTCTTACAGTTTTTCACACATAGACAGTCAGTTAGAAATTATTGGTTGCTTTCTTAGTTTATAGAGACTTGAGGGTCAAACGACTGCTTTCGTCTTTCAGTAAAATTGACATACAAATGCTCTGGTAGACTGATATTTAGACAAATGGTTGTTGGTCATAGAAAAATCATTCGCGATTGTTGCAGGCTGAATGATGATCGTTTATAAATAAATTAACTGAGAAGAATCAAGTGTTATTCCTTTGCGTAACAGCCAAGTGTGTAGTAAACGTTATTTATTTTTGTAATTATTTTTATTTAATTTAATCTATTGATGAATTCGGTTCTGTTAGGCAATTGGTAGTGAATTGTATTAATTTAATTAAATCAACGACTTGTGAAAAATCGCAAAAGTTATCGTCGGGTTGTTGTTGAAGCTTACTTGGGATTTAAGGCATAGAGCTTCACCCTTTTCTTGGTGATACTGCCAGGCGGTGTGTGTTTTTATGATGTTCCGAATTGAAGCGTTTAATTTTAAAGCTTTCAGACTCCTATTTGTATTTACCATCATATTTTAATTGACTATGAACGACACTCGTCATATTCATCAATCTTTTGGTTTATTTTACATCCCTTTGCGAGATGTTGGAACCAAACTTCTCAATTTGTTTGAGTTCTTTCCAAGGTCTCCCGCACAGATGAAGCCTAATGGAAACGTAAACTGCTACCGTTTACTTGCGGTTGCGTTGCAGTGGTTCCATTTTCACACCGTGAATGCGTTTGCGATATCATAAATGATTCATTTTCTGGCCCTTGTTGCTGGTTTGTGCGATACTTCTAACGCTAACTTGAAGCCCTGACATACTTTCCACGATGGATGGAGTTCAGACGCTTCTTGCGCTGCCTCTTCTTCGAATGGCTCTCCAAGACAAGGTTTTATCAAGCGCTGCAAAGTTTCCACGATCTGTGCTGAAAGCATTCCTTCTCTACCCGACTTGAAAGCTCGACCTACATCATGCAGTGCAGTTATTTCTGTTCGCTTATTCTTCGAAAGGACTCTCGGGACGGACTCTTTATAGCTCGAGCTCCAGTGTGAATCCTTTGATCCTTCCGCATAAGCGAAAAACCGTGGCTCACACACGGTGACTATGATGTACGTGAGCTCGGCTACCGCTCCAGCTATATTGTGTCAGCTGCTGAGCGATCTATGCCGAGCGTGTTAGGACATTAGGACATCCCATGGGACGACTCGAAATGAAACCTCACACACGCACACTACCATGACAGTGGAAAAACAGGAGGTAGAAAAAACCCGCCCTTATCGTTCACTACCGGGGGGAGTTTATGCGTTTTTTGGTGTAGAGAAACCGTGGGTGGATGAGCTCGCCGAGTTTTGCACGAAAGATAACACCACCAGCATATCATCACCAACGTTCATTGACTTTTGCCACCTTGTCGGTTTGTGTATGTGTGTGTTTTGTGGATGGGGATTTTTTTTCTTCCTCCCATATCACTACCGTTCAAAACGTCCGTGTTGTTGTTTTGCATAATTTTCTATTATCATTTCATTATGCGCATGTTTTGTGCTATCATTACCGCACACCGACCAACCTCGGACATTCCGGTTCGACGGTAGTTCGATGTCTCCCGGGACCATGTTCACGCCCCGGCCCGGTTCCATTTGCATGCGAGTGTGCTGCGTGTAGTGGTGTTGATTTCCAACGCACAACACTCACAATGAGGCAGATCAGGGATGGTGATACTGTGTGATTGGTTTTCCGCATCGCATTCCGAAAGGGAGAAGGAAGTTAATTTTCATCTTCGGACGATGTTTTCCGACGCATTGTTTGTTGAGCAGTGGCCTCGGGAACAAGCGGTATCAATATCCGTTGCTGCCCGGTGTGGTCAATCTGACCTCGTCTGCGATCATGACCGGTGGTGGAGGATTTGTTTTCACCTGAAATGTATGATCCTGCCGGGTTATTATTGTTGTAGGAAACGAGTTTATGATGCTTTGACTGATGATACACGGCCCAAACAATGGGTAATCATCATTAGGTTCAGTTGTTTTCTGGTGAATATTAGTTTATTGATCTCAGTTGCATCTCTATTGTGTTGTTTCAGCCGTAACATTCAATCGATGCATTAGGTTTTAATGAGGCAGTGTAAATAATGGCTTAATGCATAGCATTTCTGCTCAGAATTGTGTACTAATTCAATAATGTTAGATCACTTTAGCTGAACAGGTTATTGTGACACGAATATTTTCCTGCAAAAATAATGATTTAACTATAATATTTTAAGAATTATTGTGGCATTTTCCACATGTGTTTTGATATTGTAAGGATCCCATTTCAAAAGCAGACTTGCTCTTTGATTGCTATCTATGTGTCGTTCTATTTTGATATTTATTTTTAATTGGATTGTTATTCCGTCAGACAATAATTCTACGATTGAAAAAGATGAAAATCAGAAGAAGAAATAGCCGGCTGTACGACTTCCAATTGCCACGTATCTAAATACGTTCTCATTGGTGATGCCTGGTATCCATGTGTGGCACGACGCTTTAGCTTATTTTAAATGGAATACCGTTAACAATTCTATGCAAAAATCATTTTTAATTTTTGTCGTTGGAGCTGTTGTTCACATGTGAATATATCAGATTCAATGTTTCTTTGCTTTAGTTCTATCGTCAAACAATTTTCCATTTTCCGGGTCGTTTTTTAACGATTGAACATGTTTGGATGAGTTGTTTTAGTGAGAGATTTTCTTTAAACTTTGCATAAATTCATTTATCATTAAATTTTATTTACGCTTTGAATTGATTAATTTTAAAAATTTAATTATTTTTTTTCGTGGCACAAAAACAAATTTGACTTCTTTTTTAAACATGTTTATCATTCCTGACACGTAGCACAGCTAGTGGGAGACAAAAGATGATTGATGTCATCGAGAAAATAATGAAATTGAATTAGTAAGGCCATCTAATTTCGCAACCACAAAAACATATTCAAACTCCCGATTTAAAAATTGAATGAAGCCTAAACGAGAGAAAACACAATATTTTCTGAGAAAAAAACATGACAGTTTCGTCTTGAAGAAATTTGCTTCACAATAGTACATAGCTCTGAAAGGAAAACGTTTCATTACTTCGTATCTTCAATTCAACACAGTTAGCTCGTTAGGCAAAATTTAATCAGAACAAGCATGTACATGTCATGGAGAATGAATTCAATCTGAGTAAAATCCTCATAAATCCCATAGCTTACGGATGTATCCATAAATTACCCTCTCGAATACAACCTCGCGCAATGGCGTCGATTACAGGTTTTTATGCAAAGTATGACGCTTGTATGGCTGATCGGCTCACGACTACCGAAAACTTCGAGAAAGCGTGTAAAAAGAGCATAAATTGGTACACAGTTTTGCTTTCCGGTATATTGCCATTGCCAACACCAATCGGAAGGAAGGCAAAGGATTCTTCCCGAAACGGAAAAAAGGATTCGCTTGCTAGCAATTCAATCACATCAGCGGAGAAGTGATGAAGCTATGAGCTGGAAGTTCTTTAAACTGCATTAAAGCTCTGCCAATATTCTTATTTCTTCGTTGTATGGTAGCCGTTCGATTTAGTTTGATTTACTGTCCATTTAGCAACTCGCTCTGCAGGGATCGAAAATTGAACGAAAGTAAAGTATCCTTCATTAGTTATATTTTTGAGCTCCCCTGTCCTTATTCGTTTCTTTCCCCGACGAAGGCGGGCTTTTGTGGTAAAGAAATGCATGGAAGGGTTCTAACTTGTGATTTGCAAAAGCACGGAAGTCCTTAGGCGTCATCCATCACGGCTTATTGATATTCTATGCACGAAGCGTTCTTCGTAAGAGGAAAACACAGCACAAGTATCCATCGTTTTATACGACCAATCCCGAACTGGACTGAAGGTATGTATGTTTGCTTTACTGTTCATTTCATTTTTCATCCGATCGGTCAGGTTTAATGTTTACCGATCACATTTTTTGTCTTCTTCTCCTTCTCCGCAGGTTCTCTTTCTCCTTGGGTAGAAATAAAAAGTACACAAAAGGCTCGACTTTAGGCAAGTGGATTTTATTTTAACTCACCGCGGTTCACCATCAACGCTACCGGGCACGTAAGCGTACGGAAAGAAATCGTGGGTTTTGCAGGAAAAACAACGGAAAAGTACCGACCGATCGTCGTTCCCGTTTCTGGTTGCGTTGCTTGTAGTCAAATATTTACCGGAGGAAAAACGATATCCGATTATTGCTGAGCGCTGCAAACACAAAATGGCGCACGGGTCCACCGGTACAGATCTCATAGCCGCCTCCCTTAGCCTAATGCATGCTCGTTTTTTTTTGCGATGGCAGGAACATGGCAAATACTTTTGAATTTGGCATTATTCCGCACGAACAGGCAGCATCGGGTTGCCGGAAGGTTGCAGAAGAAGAATATGTCTCTTGTTTTAAAATGCTCAAAAAGAATTTTTTGTGTGTTTAGGTTTTGGGATTTGAAAATCAAGAAAATGATTATCTGTGGAATAAAATGTACAAAAAAAAGCTTATTTGAACATACAGCAGTTTGTTCTTCGTACTCATTGGTGTTTTATTTTTGAAGTAATTTATAATAATAAAATTTTAAATATAAATTCAATCAACATGTGGTTTTTTTTTATATTTACTCGTTGTAATTAGTATCTTCCTCCTGAATGTATGCAATTTGCTTGTCATTTGTTTGTTATCAAAATCATACTTAGTATTCTAATGAATTAAATATATTTTTTTACCTTATCTAATCTATAAAATGCTCTAACCAAAACGCTGTAGCAGCCTTAATTCTTTGAAACCATAAATGATTAGCTTATAACCCAAGTAGACGTGTAAAACTTAAAATGAAAACATTACTTTAAGGCTTCCATCTTCATCGGGAGAATGTCTTAAAAGCACGTAACGATTCCGTTGCCGAAAATTAATCTTCTTCTCCAAGCCCAAACAGCCGATGGGATAACGAGCTTATAGCCGTACCCCGGACCCGGACCAATCCTTACAACCCGCAGACGGGAAACATGACGGGCCGGTTCATAAATCATTAGAATTAAAATTTCACATCAAACGTGAGGCAATAATTTAACGTGCCTTTCGGTGTCGATGGTGCCACGGGCATGGTTGAGAAACACACCGAATGGGAAGTGACTGAAAAGGACACGAAACTTTCCATTTTGTCACCCACCGGTATCTACGTCCAAACAAACTACCGACCGTGTAAAGAAGGCGGCGTGATTTTGAGTTTCCATTTTTCAGGTTTTTTTTATAATGTTATTTTTCCTCATTCGTGTAGCTATGTTTGCAGTAAAATATTGCTCTACGTCGCTGAGATTTGGTAAGAAAGCAGGATGAAGGATAAACACAATAACAAAAATGTAAAACATATTTTCTACGCGTCGTGTCCTTGGGATTCCTTTTTTTTACTTCTCTGCGACGAATGGAGCTTGTCTCGGAAGCCATTGTTTTGCAAGCGGTTCATTATTGTATGTCTGTGTGCTGTCCCTTTCTACCCAAGCTGCTGGTGAAGTGATGAAAATTAAATGCTCTGCTAAACTGCTCACTTTGAAACGGACGACAGGCTGCTTGTTAGCGGCCTGCAGGATGGACAAGGATACAAGTGGCAGTGATTTATGCGAACATCCACCGATGAAAAGTCAAGACAGGGTGACTCCGACAGTGCTATAAAATATCACCAGTAAGCGTTTTTTCGCTAGATCCAGATCGAGCTAGTACGAGAAACAAAAACAAGGCCTCCATTTAGGTCAATTGATAGGGAGAAGATTGGAAAAGCAAGAAACAAGCATATGGAAAACTTAATGTGATTTCCCATCGGTTATAAATTGCAATAAAATGCACATTAGCAAAAATTGTAGCCTATGGAGCGACACACATAAAACTAGCGCTGGAAATAAGCTAATTTCGGCCCCTTTATGCTCCGTCACAGCTGCTTAAGTATTCAGCACGAATTAAGCACAAATCTTTCATCAATCTTGCCTGAGCCCTAGCGATGTTACGTACTTGCTAATGTGATGCGGCCGATAAAACGTAAGCGAAAGAGATAAGCGTTGGAATTTCGAGCGCACCGATAGGACTTCCGTACGCTTACGCAGGTGTCTCGTCGGTGCACATATCGCGCGGCTTTACGCAACATACGCCCGGTAAGGCACAGACCAGCAGCTTAGGAAAAGCTGCTCGAGCCAATCAATCATGGCCCCTCAAACGCTCCCGTCGGTTATGCCCGACTGTGGGATTGGCGAGTGGGAAAGATAAAGAAAATTCCGGAAAAGCTTTCCTTGCCAACGACTATAAAGAGTGTTGGTGTGCGTTATTTATCGAGACGTTTTTTTCTTTACAACTCGCTGTGGATGTGCGCACGTAAAGTTGTGCGTTGGAGTATGGTCTCCCAATTTTCCTGATTACGATTATCGTACACCCACGGGTTTGACTTTCAGGAGGAAACCACATAGCAAAACCAGGGAGAGCACACGTAGGATCCACTTTTTCCAGTGAAATTATTCGATCTAAAAGTCCTGGAAAACCTTGGAAAAACGCCTCAAAGGTGTTTATTTGGAAAATATAGGTGGTGGGAAAAATCACCCTTCAAACATATGTAAGGAAGCCGTTGTGCCTGCGTCACGCCAAATATGAGGAAATTTGTATTTTTTATACGTATACGGTAGAAGCTCTGGTGTACTAGTTTGGAATATTAACATCAGCTGTCTAAAGAATCAAATTTTTATATTTAGTACTTTTCTAAACAAAATCATTTTTTTAACAAATTTTAGTATCCATATCGATGGAGTTGGTTCACATAAAAATCTATCTTAAAAATCAGGTAATAACTAACAAACTTGTAAAAAGAAACAATAAAAAACAAAGGACGTAGTAAACGCTGATTAAAAAGCATGCACATGAGGAGAAAATCATGTACTTGCAGTTACGATCCATCTGCTCAGTGCACGTGACACTAGTACCAATAGCAACTACGCTCTTACGGTAACTTCCAGCTTTCCATGTATCTTTGAACGAGTCAACGGGATCAACCGAGAGAGGAAGGTGCAAATAATATGTCCTAAACCATCCCTTCCGGTTTCATCTGCCCTGCACAACACGCTTTTGTGAGTGATGGACGCGTACGTGTAAGCACTGCAGGAAAAGAGGTCACAAAAAAGTGGGACACGTTACATGCCATAAAATAAACATCCTGCACGGTGAGGACCCAGTGTCCTGGAAGGCCTAGCGAGTGAGCGGCAAGCAAACAACAAATAATATATGACACCCAGACTTTGCAGCTGACCAATCACGGGACACGATCTGCCACATCCTGGCGAGGCGTGACAGTTCCGGTTGCCGGTGGCGTGGAAATCACTGGACCAACCTTCATCCTTTTCCACCGCGCTAGAGTCAGACCGGGGTGTGATTTTGTTTGCTTTTTTATCATCTACAACTACGCTTACAAATCCTAATGCGGCTTGAAATCAGGAGCGGGGTTTTTGTTTTGTTTCTTTTTGTTTCCTCTATCTCTTCCTCTTCCAAGGATCTATATCCCGGTGTTCGTTTGGAGGACGGAATGACAGCTGAGTTGAAATAGACTGGCGTGTCTCTGAATCATCAGCCTGGAATGTTGTTCCCGACATTTTCCTTTTCACCCCCCATTGGGGCTTTGGTGTTAGGGAAGTTGTTCGCTTTAACGGAGTTTCACCGTCACCTGGCTTTCGCGTTCAATTAACGAAGCTCAACGCGGCGTAAAAGCTACAGCGGTCACACGCAGATACCTTCCGGACAGGTTTTGTAATAGTGAATAATTGTTTTCGTAACCACTGGTATGCGCAACCGGCACTGGATGTACTGATACAGCTGTCAGGATGGTTGGCAGTGGTCTGTGTAATATGGAGTTCCAAACAGAACCACAATACGGGTACAGAGAATTTAATTCCGCTCTAATGAAAGTTTCCCCAGCAATGCCATTGCACAGAGCTGGAATGTAGGCTTCACAATCAGATGTTGGTGTAGTTAAAGCAATTTGTTTCATGTAGTTCATACTATTTAAATATAGTTTTTGCCGTTGTTTTTGCAAAAACTTCTATACGATGTTAAATTTGTTTTATCTAAAGAGTGTCCTTAAACATTTATTGTACAAATAAGTGTAATTGCAGATTTGAGAGAAATTAATTCTAATTATGAGAGTTTAAATAAAGTTTGTTCATACACAAAATCGATAAACCGATCCCAAAACCGTTCGAGCTACTCACACAAAATGGTTTCACTTTTAACGTGTCTGCCTGGAGCGTTCTGTTGCGGTTTCGTATCGTGTTGCGAAAATTATCGAACTATCCCAAACAGCTTAACTGGAAAATCGAGCGTACAAAGTGGAAAGACTTTAAACACCTTTTCACTCACTTACAGCTGCACGGGTGGATCATTAATCGGATGATGTGGTTAGGTGCAGCTTGACACAGAAACTTTGGAAGGTACTTACCCTTTTCGCCTGTTGCTAGGAAATGTACCTCGAAATCATTCCGAATGAATGTGGTGTCCGGAAAAATCTTTTTTTTTGTGGTAGTGTCCCTCAGAAGGGATTCCTTTGCCTCAGAAACATCGTTGTGGTTAGGATTTAAATCTTAGTTAATAACCATCATTGCGTGAAGTGTTACTCCTTGGCCGCAGTGAAAGAATTTCATTTTAACCGGTTTACTACTTACATCGATAGCGAATAATAATTTTGTTAACGCCTAAATGTAGGCAAGTTTGATAGCAAAAGTTGTTTAGCTGTGGTACTGTACATAAACATCAATAAAATGCGTTTTTTCTGGTGTTACGCGAAGAGTAATTTGAATTTGAAGAATAGTTCGCCTAAAGGTATGCAATTTATTATATTTTTTTCTTTTTTTAGAAAGTTTGCAATGCTTTTGTCTTAGTATCTTAATTGAAAGCTAAAAAATGTTTTTTTTTAATATACTTTATTAGACAGTCTCTGTCAAAATACATTTTTATTCATATAAACTTTGAAAATGTTGCAAATTGTAAATACGAAAGTAATGAGTCCCAAACAAGTCTGATAAGCCCAACAAGCAAAAAAAAACTTCACAAAAAACGAATTGAAATAAATTAACCTTACCTTAAATCTTCCACCGTCATTTTATACATCGCTCTTCCAGCGAGCTATTTAATGTATTCTGCGTACATTTTCCTTCCGCAGTCGTAAGCAACCAAAGATAAATCCGCTTTCCTTACCGTAAATTGTGTTCATTTTTCACATTACTGCCCAGCGCTGTGCGTTTCCTGCATTCGATCCTTCCAGCTTGGTTTGGGATTTGAGTTTGAAAGGCAGACCAAAAAAAAAAGCCCCCGCCAGACTGAGTTTCCAGTTGCTTTGCAAGCGAGTTGAAAGGAAAATGAATAAAACACAGAAGGTGCAATTTGCAGAGCATCTTTTCAACGCCGCCCGCCCCGTGCAGGAAAAGTGTAAAACAAAAGCGAACACAAAGGAAAAACAAAGCAATAAAAGCAGGGAAGGGTTTTGAAAAAGGTTTCGCAAACATTTGCGACCCTGCTTAAATCCCGCTTACCCGTTACGTTCGTACGAAAGCACGGCGAGCTGACAATGGACGGTTCGGGGGAAAAAAAGGGGTCAACTGTACCCGGTGGCACATTTTCGTATTATGTTCCGTAACAGCAACAACAGCGACACAAAAAAAGGTCCAACACTGGTGACCTTCACCGGAAGGCTCAGTTTTTCCCGATTCCTTCCGCCAGAAGGGTAGTATAAGGGAGGTTCGGTTCAGTGGGCTGGCGTTCCCTAACGAATTCAATAAATTTAGCAATCCTTCCAATAAATCGACCGGCTGGTAGGAAATGTAGAACGCATATCATTGAATGAATTTTATTTACATAAAGAATGTTCCTTTTCATGTTGGTAAACATGAATAAAAGAAGAAATGGTTTTAATAAATAAACCAAATTTGTGTTCAAAATTAAAACAAAAAGTAGCATAAAGAGTTTGAGACTATAATGAGAAAAACTTGCTAGCGAAACGCTTCTAAACAGTAGATGAAAAATAATGAAAAATCCTTCCAAATGTCCGTAATGTGAATTAAATACATCCCGATCTGCAATCTGCTTCAGCCAAATACCATAATCAAGCAAAGCCCCAGCAAGCATCTGCATGTAGACGGTTGATTTGGTTTTTGCTTTCGAACCTTTCAGCTGCAAGAGAAA
>KB664255.1:3737795-3751935 GCA_000349025.1 Anopheles minimus | reverse complement strand
ACCACGAGCACATGCATCATACGTGATGTTTGCTTCCAAACCCCACTTCGATTCCACATTCTAAACACGACCCCATTTCGCATGGCTAGTCCACCCGTCGCCGGTCCAGCAGCCGCCGGGCGACTCATGCGATTTGAACATTATCCGGTAATTGCAGCGAAATTACGAAACCGACCCCAAAGCACGGGAACTACAGCTGAAAAGGAGGCAAGCCTAACGAACTCCACGCAGATAGTTTGCTGAGGTGGAGGAAAATAATTGTCACTCATTACCCTTTTGGGTGTCGTAGGACGGGCTGGGTAGTGTTCATTATTCATGAGTCTTGTTTGCTCTGGTTCACGTGCTTAAGATATGGCGGTTATTTACTCGTCTTGAGAACGGGAAAACCGGGCTCGTGAAAGTGAAGGTTCAGACATGTTGACAAAAGTTCCATCATGCGAGGATTTGGGTACAAGATGTACGAGCGAATCCTGAAAATCAATTATTACACCTCACCGGGACGTGACTCCGGGTTGCGTAAAAAGCAGCGCATGTGTCTTGTTGTTAAATTTTATAATCCCGACTCACTCCTGAGCCGGAAAGTTGTTTAGTTGCTGTTATGTGATCCACCATTCGAAAGCTCGTGCAAGTATGCGTGATCGGCGCCAGATGTGAGTTTTCCAACCGGTAAGCGCATTTGGTTTCTAGTGGAAATGATACACCACCTTGGTTTGTCACCACCTTTTGCCAGCAAGCCTAAGTGGTAAAGTAAATATCCTTTCCAGCTTCATACTTTTCCAGGTGATATTGGGTTGTTTTTCCGGTGAAAGGTAAGCGCGCGCGAGTTGTTTAAAATTCCGACACTCTCCGTCTGGATGGTGTAAGTGGCGCTCTTGAAGCACATCCGAAGAGCGCTTGACAAATTGGCAATTAAATTACAATAGAACCCGGTAGCGGCGGTTGCTGCCAGCGAGCTTCGGCTGGGAACGTTTGCGTTGAAATAAATATCGAACCAGGTGTTTGGAATGTTGAAGAAATCATCATTCAAAAAGCGTGGACTCGATACTCAATTCTTCACATTGAAGCCATTTCGAAACGTTTCCCAACCCAGCTGGCGGTGTAACGCTGTGTTGATTTTAATTTTACATCACTCGTCATCCGATGGGAACGGTATCAGCTGCTGTAAGCGGCTCATTACTGTTTTTCCCCCGCCCAAAAACGAAAAATCCCAAACGGATGAACACTTCGTAACTGGGGAAGCAACTCGACAAAAGGTTCCGGCTGGCAATGATTTGCTGAGCAAAGCAAACCTCTTAAAGGTCAATATCGGTGTGCGAGAAAGAGGCGGCCTCGGCACGGGTGGCCCAGTGTCGATAAGTATCCGTGCCGACACCATCACTATCGCCGGGTCGGCCACTCTACCGCCTGTGCTAACAAATTATGGCAAAATGAAGATGCGAAATCGGCCGGAAATTGGATTCTTACCCCCCGCGATTGGTGGTGCTACGCTACACTACCGAAAGGCTTACGCATTTTGTTTAAACCATAGTCCGTGTATGAAGCGCCGAAGATGGTATATTATCAAGCGGCAGTAGCACGGGATCAATTTCCCGTGCTAAGAGAGTTTAAATGGAAAACGGGATAGAGATTTTCTTTGTTTAGCCAGTTAGGCTAAAGGCGGCACGATGGGATAATGCGTAAAGGAGCAGCTCATTCTGCAAAGCTCATTACACCTTTTTCGTTCGTTCGGCTTGAAAAGGGTTAAACCGTAGGTGGGAAAACGCTAGACAAGCCCATTTACCGTAGCACGGCCTACAACAGTAATGGGATTTCCATGAATTGTGTGGATAAAGTGATGCGATAGAAATTGATTTTTGTTTAATTTGGCTAATTTTATGAGACAGGTTAGCAGGGAAATAATGATAAACAGAGCGTAGTGTTATTTGAGTATAATAATACACTCCTTGTAAAATCTCTCCGGCTGTGAAGTGTATTGAGTGTACTAAGCCCGAAGATTCCAGTAAAGCAAATTATATAAGGTTTTTACAATTATTATTACGTGGTTTTACTCATGGCACCGATTGTTTTTTGCCGCGAGGAATCTAGTGAATGAATATTTTATTGAATATTAAATATTCTAAGTATTTATTCCCCCCGTAGTGAGGACTGACTATCCAACTACGTGGTATCAATAAGTCTCGTAAGCCAGAAATGGCAGGCATGACCGAGTAGGTCGTTAGGAAAAAGAAGAAGAAGGATTTATACCCACAAGTTTTTATACCGTTTTAACGAGGTTTTCAATTGTCCAAACTATTTAGATGATACAGGAATTTAAAATCCCAAATTACACTTTCCACAACGAAAATAGTTTCAAAATCGAGCTTTTCATAACTTCGAAAATCTTAAGATGCGAGAGACTATGATTTACATAGATTTCTCAATATTCTCAGATTGTTTCAGTGCCGTGTTGTTACTTCTAGGAAGGAAAAATCCTCTATATAATCTATTTTGCATTTCGGAAAATCATAGAAGTTTGTATCCATCATAGGCGACCATAAACGATGAGGCAGCAATAGTACAGTTTTCCGAATTTTCTCAGAGTTTTCACTGCTAATGTGTTCCGTTTAGGTGGATTATGCTTATACAGCTTCGTGGTCATCATTTTGAAAAATCTCAAGGATCACGAAAGTTGAAATTGGGATCGATTACTTTATTCCATCAAGTGGGAAAACCAGTATACCTTTCTTTTTTATATTCTGAATTTGTAACTGTTTAATATCATTTTTACCGCTCTGGACAACTGTATGGAGTAGACGTCCTGGCGCTTGATTTTGATGAAAAATCGGGGAATTTTCAAGAATATAGACCAGTGTCTTTTCCTTTGGTAGAAATATAAAATATCATTCACTTCCACAGAGTAAGGTATTTTCAAATGGTTTTAACAAGTATTTATCGCAGTTTTTCCATCATAGAAGACACAATTTGGTAGAGAAAAAAATGAAAATCTTCAGTGAAAATTATGTACCAGTATCTTCTTTAGATGAAATGTACAAAAAAAAAATATATCACGCTTCAACCAACCATAAGATCAACCCCTATGATACTTCAAAATTCGTTTTTCATGGTTCTCCATTTTAACATCTTGCAATCTAACCCATTTTATTCAATCACTATTCTTATGTTATGACATTTTTTACTGAATATATCTTTCCATTGAAGTTGTGGAAGAGATGATTTAAATTTAATTGTTCTTACTTGTTTCTATTTATTTTATACATGGTAGCATAACCTAATGTTGTCTTTAATTATTTTTATAAATGTAGCTTACTTTGGTAGATTAGTCGATTTATTACAATTCAGCAAAAATGTTTAAGTTTCATGATTATTTTCCACCGGTTTGGCCTGCCGTCAGCCATGACGACTGAAATTTTAAACCCAATTGGATCATCTAACCAATTGCATCTTTGAAAAATGAATAATGGATTTAAAACTCATCAAATTTGTGTAAAACCACATTGTTGAGCCAATAATTATAGAACCAATAACGACTTAAATACTTATCGCTATGAACAGCAACATCATTTTACGTTATTCCCAGAAATATGAAGTGCGCAAGTACATTCCACAATGTTAATGGAGTTACAAATCCCGTACCAACCGAACGAATCCTACCGCTGCTCCGATAATCTTTCACAACAAAGCCAGCGACCCAGCCAAATCGGATCAAGACTTGCATTCGTCAGTGCTTCTCATCAGTAATTGAAAACAAGCTACGAGGCAGCTTTGGCTTCCCGAAGTCACTCCACAAATCCAGCCGTAAGAAAGGTGGCAAACTTCCCCATTGCCTCGAACGCGTTGAGGCGAAACCAAGCTGCACTGCATTTCCCAACCATTCAGGGCAAACTATTCTCCACCCAAAACAAGGGGTGTGGTGTAGTTGCAATGGCTGCAAAAGTCTGAACGCCACAGGTACGGTTGGCTGGAGAAAATGTGGTTCCTTTTCCCGACAAGCTGTACACTTTTGTACGTAGGCTTTCCAGCTGCCTGGCGTGGCGGTTGGAACGAGAAGTTTCCGAGTGTAAAACGATGCAGCCGGTGCTCGTATGGTTGCATGCGAGAAATAATGAAAATTAAATTACGTTCCTTTCCTAGCATCTTTGTACGCGGCAAAGGGTTCACGGTAAATTGTTCTTGCGGGTGTGGCAGGAAGAAACCTGGTGCGAAGGGTGCTTTACATAATTACAAATACTACCGGCAGAGCGTAGCATTAATCTGGGTAGCGGGCGTTGGATTTATGTATTTGTTCATTCTTGCATGGAATTATTTAGCTACTTTCATCATCACGTCTTAACGATCGCTTCGGCATGGGAAGCTAATATAGGGGAGGCCTTATCGCAGTGCCTGGTGTAACAAAGATCTACCACTAAAAACGTGGTGTTACTTTCGTATTATATCACAACAAAGTGTAAAGGGGAAAACATGCTTCACCACTTACTTTAAACAATTTTACATAACATTTCTTTGATGAAGCTCGTTATCGAAGAATGGCTACAGCCGGCGTAAATCTTGTATCCTTCCTGTATGTGTGTGTGTGTGTGTGTGCACGCTCTATTTAATGCGGGTGTCACTCGATCTAGTCTGCCCATCCGGGCACGAAACGCTGAGCGCAGGGACTTATCAAATAGACCAAGGGACTTATTCACCCTACACTAAGCCACCATCACCGTCGTGCGCCGAGCAGCTGAAGGACAGCAAGAAGCAGCAGCATACTTTAAACGAAGCACCGAGCACCGTGTTACAGCACTGTCATCTTCTTCCACTGGGGAAAACCACCCGCAAGCGCTAGGGCACCATCGAAAGTGGCCCCGAAGCGACTCGAATCAGCTAGCATTGCAGGTTAGGGGTTTATATCGATTTTCTCCTCGCTTCTTCTCAGTGAACTATCTCAACCAAAAAAAACGGGTCTTTTCAGCCCGTTGGTTGCGTGGAAGTAAACTGGAGCAGACGGGAAGCTAGTTTCCGGGTGTGAAACGTGCGCGCGAGAAAACAGTAAGGGTCCGTTTTGAGATAACACATTCCGAACCACTCACCAGATCGACATCCCTCGGCTAAATGCTGCACCATTATGGTAGCGAAGAGATGAGAAAATAGCGCCAGCAAAGAGGTAAGAACAAGCCCAAAAAATAAGAAGAGAAGTCCCATTCCTTTCGCTACCGAAGTATAGCATGCGGGCTCTCGAGGGTACCCTTTCGCGTACTGCTGAGCAGCCACATGGATGGTCATTTGGTGATAATGTTCCACCGTTGTCGTCACTGATAAGAATTCAGACCGGTCGACCGGTCGTTAGGGATCCTCATGTATCTTCACCTCCAAACTGAGTGTGTGTGTATGCGTGTCCTCTCTAATCGAGCGACCGTTCACCAGCACATGGCCAACACGACCAGCAGCGTGGTGGACCTTACTTTGAGGTCCCATATCGCTACCCGAAAAAAAAGGGTTTCCCTTTGAATACCATTCAGCCGCCGGTCGTCGGTGTTGTAATTCATGACGTAAACGGTGCACGGAAGGCTTCGCGGTTCGCTACGCGCTGGGCACCAAATACTCACCCGACACGGCCGAATGATTCAGTTTTGCTGGGCCGGGTGCAATAAAACCTATTCCCCGTGCGCTAATGACCGTGAGCATTCAGTCTAATTGGGTAGGTGGCCGCATGAGGGATTTTGGTAGGATCTGCTGCAGGCTCAAGCTTGGGTCAGCGAGCTGAACAGAAGAGTGACTCCAAATGCATAGTAGAAATTTCAATAATTTTAGCTTACGATTAGTTGGCAAAGGTGAATAAATACTTCAAAAAATATAGCAAATATTGTAAGATTTTCCTAAACCATGTATAATTGCATAGTTTGAGTAATTTACTGTCGTGTCATGAATAGTTCAGCATTGGGGAACCCCTATTAATCACGTAACGCTAAATTGAGACATTTTACTGAACTTATAAAAAAATAATGTACATATGACTGTTTACAATGTTATAATGAAATTTTCACTTTGCGTAACCTCTTTCAATCAATAATAATGAAAAATTACCAAGAAGAACAAAAAAACTAGCATAATAATAAACATTTTGAGAATTGATTTTAACAATGAGTCTAGAATTTGTGAGACATAATGGCTTCAAATGGGTCGAAGATTAAAATTCGGATCACGTCATTTGAAATGTTTCACGCCTCATCCGTCTATTGATATTTAAGACCTCAAGAAACTTTACATCACTCACCAGTTGTTTCAATATGAATCAATCTGTTTGAAGATTTTGTTCGTTGAGGTTAAGAAGCTTCTTGTTCTGGAACTTGTTCAGCACCCATGAAATCGATATCTACCACAAACAGCTCTCTAATGCCGGCCGCAAACAATGCTTATCTTGTTCAAGTAGTTCTTATAGTTTTTGCCCACGGATTTCAAACTTAACTATTACTGCAATTTGTGAAACATAATAATTGGCAACTCGGTATTCATAGTAAAGTCATAGTACCTCAATATGAACTTTTTTTGATTTGAAATTGGCAATGGGGAGGTTTTATCTCGCATATAAATTGCTGTGTGCAAAGCATCTGCAACAAATTAACTTCCAAGGCTGTTAAATGTTGTCAGTGCACAAGATAATTCGTATGCAGAAGTAAACTCCTCAAGGTGATAGAATATGTGTATGAAAAAGCTGAAAAAATCGATAGTTTAAGCCTTTTTTGTTTTTCTCTGTACGCTACGTAAAGTTGAACTATCTGTACACTGTCGTCCTTAAAAAGTGACGATGGAAAAGTTAATCTCCGTTCCACCTACCATCGTTTCGTAATATATGGATAATCCCTCATCCTGGTCATGGCACCAAACATTGAATTGTTATTAGCTTAAATGTACAACGCTTGAGGCAAGATTACATTACTAGAAAGTATGAAGGTGTACTATTTGTGTACATTTTAATTTCTATCTCATTTTCCTGCAACTGTTATTGATTTTCTTCCAATTAACCTTTAAGCATACAATCGAGAAGACCACGATGAAGATACGCTACATTGCTACACAAATAGCAGTCTATCTTCATTTTACTACCCATTACCATGCATAAGTTGACAGATTTTTTTCACTATTACCACCTGCTCTGGGACAGCGTTTCGAACAAACGGAAACTAGCAACATCACTGTCACCCGGACCATATTCCAGTCCGGCGTGAGACGATCGCAAAGCAACACGAGCGTAACGGAACCTACTCATTTTTAATGATACCACTATTAGGGCCAGCCGACTGTGGTTCAACTCGTTCTTGCAGCAAAAGAGGTATGGCAGTCGGTTTTTTTTTGTTTTTCGTTTCCCTGCCGAGACATTTTGCGAAGAAGGAAAAATAAATGATACTCCATTGCTTTCCCCATAAAAGCAAGAGCAGACCCAGGTTTGAGGATCGATTTAGGGTGATTATACACTGCCAGAGCAAATCAAGCTCAACACGGTACGATCCACGGTTGGCGATACGGTCGCCTGGCCGTATTAATAGGCCCGGCATTTTGACTTTTTCTCTCCATTGATTCGTTAGCAAATGTGGGTAGCAGAAGAAAATGCGTGTATGTGGGTGAAAAAGCAATTGGAAATTAATTTTAATCACATCATTTAGGACGGGTTTTATTTGCATTGAGTTTGCGATGTGGAGGAGGGAAAATAATGAAGGTTTCTATTAACAGGTGTGGTACCATTTAGTTCCTTCTACAATGGTTGAGTGAATTAGATCGGTTTTTCAGTACGCCTAAAAGTATGCAATAATAAGACGTTTATCAGCTTTTAGCACTAATAAATGTTCCTTTAACATTAGCAATATGAATTATTTTCGAAACATTGTCCTCAAATAGTTGTGAATTTTTTGTACATAATTTTTAAAATTCTGCTCAACCCGTAAGAGCTAAAACAATTTAGCTAACGTTTTGCAGCCGATCAACAACCCATTGAGGGTAACAGGAGTGAGGGAAAAATGTGCTTTTCCCGAAAACATTTTAACATTCGCTTATCTTTGTTTCTTCTTCTTTAGTACCGGCCCCGCACAGATGATGGGTCATGTTCGAAGCAATCTCGTGCGAGTGCGGGCGTGGCACAAAAATCTCAACATTTCGGAGCATCACTCCCCGAAAAAAACGAAAGAAAAACGCTAACAAGACGCCGCTTCTCATTGCATGGCCCAACGCACGCCTTTATGCGTCTTTTATGATTTTTGTTGTATGGAAAAAATGTGTGTATGCATCGCTTGTGTGTTTGCTTCTAATCCACCACGCTCTCTTTGTCAAGCGCTTCGCCTTCGTACACATTCTCATACTTTTGGTACATGTGTGTTTGTGTGTGTGTGTGTTAGTGGGCGCTGTGAATGTACGCTCGAAAGCTTTGTAGAGGAAGCAACAACAAAAACGCACATACACATACACCCGAAACATAATGCCCACCCTGTCTTGGGAATCTTTGTATGCACGCGCGTCCTAAAAAACATTCAGCAACAAAATGGAAGAGCAACCGCACGCGGGAGACCGGGAGCGCCACGTTGTGTGCTGTGCGCTTGAGTGAATGCTTTGTGTGTTTGTCGGGGGCGGCCGGTGACCTCCCGCTGTCCCCAAAAAATTACCTTCCAGCACATTTCCCATAACTGCTTCATTCATTCGCATGCCGCACCGGGCCTGGTGCTGTGGCTGGAAGATATTTTTATTTTCATTTCTCATTCCTTCCCAGGGCTTTTCGTTTGCTTGCGCGGGTTTTGCTATTGTTTCACCGTTTTGCACAAAGGACACAGTTCACAGTTCGGTGCGTAAGCGCCGCAGCGGACGGTATGGCTACACCCTGTTTTCCCTATCGGTACGCCGCAGGAAACATCTTAAAGCACGCACGCACACATTCACCGCACCGTTTGCTTTAATTTCTTTTCCCAAGCCCAACAAACTGTTTCCCAACCCAGGCTGGTTTGCAATGCACGGCTGTCGATAAGAAAGCAAACCGAGTGGGCCGAATTGTTTCGAGCAAGCAACAACGAACCCAAGCGGCATTTACCTGGTGAGGGGGAAAAAAAACTTTTTCATCATCAGAAGCTTAAGACGATGAACATTCCGCAGCGGGAGCACAAAAGCCGATCTCGATGGTCGGTGTTACTTTGTGGAAGTAATTTCCTGGCTTCCAGGTAAGACATCGGAAGATAGGCTCGAAATCAAACGACAAATATCCGGCATAACAATGAGAGGGAGATAAAGAGCGAGAGAGAGAGAGAGCGAGAGCGAAGGAGAAGAGAACGAGATGAACTTGAAAAGTCTTATTACGTCTTATCAGCGTTATTGTTGATGAGAGTTTGCCCAAGCCTAAGGAATGATGAGGAAGAAATGAACAGGAAAAATCAATATCGGCACTGGAGTGGCACAATCAAACTGCTGCCACGGAAAAGATCGAATGTGTACCATTGAGGAGAAAAATGCTTTATTCTCTGTATATCTTCATGTCAGTGTAATATTTTCCACAAATAAAGTATGCCAGCAAACGACAGAGCCGCAACAGAGCACCTTATTTGTAATGCTGATTATACACGATTTTTAAATATTGTAATCAAACTTTACCATGGTTATGTCGCTACGGACACATGCGTAAATGGCAACAAAAACCACATTCCCGAACCCCCAAGCTTACAGGATGTTGTTTTAATCGATTATGGAATTGAAATCGATAAACCCATCCCGTTCCGTGTTCCATGCAGTGTCTATATCCGGCCCTCGGGTAGCTTGAGCTATATGTTTGTTTTTTTTTCGTTTTATTTATCATTTTCCAATCCATCCGAAACCAATTCCATGCACGGAAATTGAATTTGATGAAATATGCAAGTAATTGATGGTGGTAAAATCATTCCCAGCTTGCTGGTGGAGTATCCTACCGGAAGGCTTGGTTACGGGCTGTTCCAAAACCCCTGCCCAGGGTTAATGAAGGCCTGGATAATGGAATAACTGTAACCGAGACAAGTGAGTCCATTCATTATGCTGCTGATGCATGCATTTTAATGCGGTGAAGGGTCAGGAAAGCATTGTGCCGTGCACCTGATGGGAAATAAATATGATTATTTATGTAAAACCGTTGGTTGATTGAAGTAGCGGGCAATGTAGTTGCTTCCCGGTGTATTTATTGGTTAAATTTGCTGTAAAGGGGACGTTTCGGTTCATAATAGATGGAGAAAATACTATGCTTTTGATGGAAACGTTCAGGGGAAATAATTTGCTTCCGAACGAATACACAAAACGCCAGAAGTTATGCAATACGTAAAACAAATTATTCCTGTTTACTTTTGAGCAATTTTTGAAATAAACTAAATTGCATTTTGAGCTTTTTATAAAGTAGGAAAAGTCAGGAATGATATTTACAAATGATTTTATTTTATAATTCCATTAACTTTTATCTCCTGAGTAAAAAAAACTCCACTCTTCACTTTATTCGGCAAAGCTCTACAAATGACGTTACACAAATAGTTCTATCAAGGCACTTCCACTGCAAGGTAGAAACTGTTGCGCCACTTACGTACTTTGTCTGATAATGTTCACAACGAGTGCCGGTGCGCCTTCTACGAAGGTCCTCACTCCTCGCTCTGTTGTTGTCTTATCGTTAGTTTGTTCATCGGCTTGGAAAACGGATGTGATTAGCTTCATTCAGTACAGTAAACATTTTCCAAACTGAAAAACGCCCCCCATTTCCCATCGTGCCGCAGGTATGACGACAGCACAGGGATGCCACACCGAACTAGAGTCACTGTGCGCTGCAAACACCACCAAGATCACTTCCCGTGAGTAGTTCCATCTTGTGCGCTTTGTAAGTACTTCCGTCGCAATTCTGTGCCCCCGTTTGGGACACAACACCCGTGATTTGGTGTGGTGTGTATTTTCCCATGCTCGATTCGTTCGGGTTTTCACCTCATTTTTCAACGGCTGAAGTACCGCACACGGTACTCCACAGTTGACAGCAACCGCAATGATATGGCAAGATTCTTCAGCAGCTTCCCAGGCGACGAGTGGTTCGGGTTCGAGAACCATCCAGGCCCGGGTCAGGTCGACCCTCGGCAGCACCATCGACAGGCCTCTCTCGTCTCTCGTAACGCTAACCGGCTGTACGGCAGCAGATAGCTCACCGGAGATTACGCGGAACGGCAGTTGGTCCGTATTGCGCTACTACTCGGTCTCATGCGGTTGTTGGTTGCTTGATGAGGTTATTAAAAATGAATTCACCTCTTTGGCCGGCACCGGGTAAGAAAAGGTGGATCGAAAATATGACCCTGAGGCAGTGATCTATTTCCACCAGCATTACCGCATGCCTTTCTGCCTGGATGGGGTGATATTTTTAGACGCTTTCATGTGTATACACCGTGTACTTGCCTCATCGGGCTTTGCTACCTTTTGTTCGGACCGATGCTTTGTGCGGTGTTTCGTATGTGTGTGTGTGTGTGTATAGATGTTTATGACTCCCAAAGGATCTCCAAGGGTAAGGTGTTATCAATGGGATAAAGTGATCACTGAATGGCAATAAAACCCATGAACTTATAGAAAAGAAGCTTATGTGCGTGGTTGTAAGGAGTATTTCTTTTTTCAAAGTGGATGAAAAAATCATCAATGTATTATAAGTATAATATGAGTAAAAATCTTGGGATGCTAGTATATTAGTTTATTAAATTCCATAGTAGGTTCAAATATTCAACTTTTAAGGATAATAAGATAAGAACTCTATAATTATTGAAACTACATAGTTGGATAGTCAGGTGTCGCTACTGATGATTTTTGTTACCACGTCAGATGATTTATTTGTGGAGTGCCCAAAACAGGAGCTGTGAGTCTAATTATACATCTAGGTCACGTTTTTGGTCAGTTCTCGTTAAAATTTGTCCATTAATTACGTAGTCGTATTTTATTTCTCTCGTTAAGCGCATTAACGACACCACATTAACACAAACGATTATTAACTCAAAGCTCCAAACTGGACGACACGCAACACCACAAGCTCTAACGTTCGGCAGGTGTCTTCATATTTTCATATTGACGGCATAAATAAGGAATTGTCTCTATAAAGCGCAACTAGCATTTTATATATCTTAGCTACTTTTAGACTTGTATGGCTCATTGCATCCCTTGCAACGTCTCCGAGTCGAAGCCAATAAGTTTTAACTTAATACACATTGTTAAACCTTTCGGGCGATCTTTGTAAAACACATAAAAAATAACATCTCCCAGGAAAAACGTCATACACATCATTTACATATAACTGAAACAGCAAAAAAAAAGTATAAAAATGGTTTCCTGTGGAACTTCAGTGCTGCTAGAGAACTGACTGCATATCCGGTCATGGGGAGTAACTGAGGCCACTGAAAAATTGTGTTTTAAAAGTCAATCTATTTCAAGAATTTCTTTTTTTGCCCATAAAGTAAGGATTACACTAAAACAGTGATTAAAATTCCATCCTACACATTCAACTCTATAAAGTACACAACAAAATTGTCCTCTCAGTCATTAAGTCTAAAAGCAATTGAAACGATTGTTCTCCACCACAAGACACTGAACATGCAAAATCCATCACAGTACAACTCACCACCACCCGCGTCATTATACATATCGGTCCGTGTTCCCTATCGGGCTGGACAAACTTGACAACTCGAAAGCGAAATACAGCACAATGGTACACGGCGCACAAAGTGAAACAGTGGGAATTGATTTGCTGTGTCAAATTGATGCCAGACCAGAGCAAATAAGCAACCACCGGTGATAGAGGAGGAAGCGACCAAAAGCACAACCATCCGATGCAATTGAATACAACACACAACGAGCTCAATTTTTGTTCAACCAGGCACACCCACACCTGGGTGTCCACAGGTCCCTTCGGCTTTGCCGGACAAACAACACTTGTTTTCTGGGAATAATTGTTTCACCTTTTTGGAGCGTTGTGTCGTGTTTCGTGCCTTCCCTTTCGATTGGATTTTTCCATCAGCCTCTGGGCCTTAGGGAAATGTCTTTTTTTGACTCTTGCTGCTGGCCCCGTAATCAACCACCAGGCGCCTCCATCGGAAGAAGCCCGAACGATCGGGAAACACTGATGACCGATTTTCATTCAATTACTCACATTCCCGCTGGCCATAACATAGGCCAACATTCAATTCCACCGGCTTTTGGTTTGTCGTTTTCTCACTCTTTCTTTCTCTCTCTCTCTCTCTCTCTCTCTCTCTTTGTCATACTCTCGGACGCCCTTGAGTAGGCTAGAAATTTATCGTGCCGATATCGAAATTTTCCACTTGATCAAACCACCGGCACCCCACAGATCGAGAGCGAGTTTCTTCCTTCTTTTATTCACAGCATCCCTACACGAACCACACCCGGGAGCCGTATGTTCAGGGTGATTCGGTTAATTGTCGCTTTACTTTTTCACAGGTCGTTCGCGTACCGAACCAAGAGCGCTCACAAAGCGAGACCTGACCAGTCGGAAGAAAACACTGTTACGGTTTCACCTACCGACCTACTCGTCTCCAACCATCACGTAGGTTTCCATCGGCAGCTACCGAAACATTATGATGACGATGATGATGTTAATGACGAGCTGGACGGACAGTTTGTCACTGGGACAAGCGATACATTTGTTTCGTGTTCCGATGCGGGTTTTTTTTACCTTCTTCCATTTACAATACTTTTCACCCACTCGCGTTACTTGCCACCGTAAATCAACATCATGTTCACAGGTCGGGTATGATGTTATTTTTCTCACACCCCAGCACCTTGTTCGCCATGCGCAAACCGTCGTGAAAATGTCAGCCACGATTAGTCAACCGGTCAAACCGGGCGCACACGACATTTCCGCTGTCGCGCGGCTGGGACGTTTATTTTAGCGACAGGTTGCAAAAAACGTTCTGCGACTTGAAAACTGCCCAGACGCACCAACACATTTGCTCTTTTTCTCGCAGGGTTGAGAGACGCCCCGGTGTGAAGCAAATTGGAATTAAAAACACGCAAATTATGATGCATCCCATCACGGTCGTCTTTTTTTCTTCTTCGTTCTGTTACGATCGGACCAGAAAGGAGAAAAGGTAAGTTGATTTTTTGGAGCCAGCAGTGCCAAGCGTAGGGAAGTTGAACGATCATA